>VZTT01003814.1:7477-19845 GCA_013400855.1 Buphagus erythrorhynchus
AACACCATCCCTCCTTTCTGAGACCCTGTATTTCACTGAGGTGCTCTTGCATTTAGAAAGAATGAAGTTGACTGACTTTATAATTGTCACACTATGAGTGTGCTCAATGTTACTCTTGTGTCATGGCATTTCCAGGTATTTTATCAGATAGGGTCCATGGCAAGCATTCTCATCTATGCAAATCTTCTTTTTATGGATGTTCATTGTTAACAAGCCACTTTTCCTTTTAGAACTTATGCTTTTTAAATCTTATGCCCCTGGATATTTTTTGAGTGGGGCTTGTGGATGTTCTGAGCTTTTTGATTGAGGAGCAAAGATATCCAGACTTGTGGAGGAATTTCTCCTCCAGAGTGATAGGTCATTTGAAATTAGTTATGTCCCTCTTGAGAGTTGCAGTGCCAGGCATCAAATTTTTGCTTTTTCCTTTCGTTCTTACTCTACTTGAATATAACTGTTGAGAGCATCTTTCTTGCCTCGAATTTGAACTTCCTCTGTTGATATGGGGCACTCCCAGTTTTGCCCTCTGTGCTGAGTCAGTTTTTTTGACTGTATATTGATACAAAGCAGAGCCATTTACTCTTGAAGGGTTCTTGATTGCTCTTTTTTGCATTTTCAGAGTGCAGATTGTATGATTCAGATATTCTAAGATTACTCCCCTCCTCCATCACTTTCTGTTTTTGCAGATTTTTTTAAATTATTTTTTTTGTATGTGCACATGTGTGTTGGTTCTATTGCTTGTGCTGTTGTGTGGCACGTTATATCTGCTATGCCCTTCGACATCATGCATTTCAGAATTGCTTTAGTTAATCACGAAAGCACATCCTTATGCAGCCCTTTTACTAGATATTTATTCCCTTCTTTTTTCAAAGCCAAATTCTAGCACAAACACTATGACACCTAGGCCCTCCCTGATGTTAGATTCCAGTAAATCTTAAATATACCCTGACAAAGGATCTCCTTTCACATCACATGGATGCTCTGCAAAGATCAGTGACTGCAGTGCAGCAGGAGGCAAACCAAAATCAAGCCCTGAAACATAACGTTTAGATGTGCTGTCAGCCTGTTAACTCCTCTTGTGTGTATGAATATTGCAAATAATGGTGCAAAACATTCTTCTTCCCAAAGCTTACTTTTCTAACCCCCAGAAAATTCAAATCGTCCTAAGACGTTTCTTTTCAGATTCTGCATTTGAACAATATCCTTTCTTCATGCAATTTCTGGATGTTTGTGAATCAGAAAAAATAGCTTCTGTCTTTAGGCTTTTGAAGTCTGCAATTCTTTGCCTACCTCTTGTGTTTTAATTTCAAGCAGAAAAGAGAATGATTTTTACTGCAGTGCTGAAGAAAACCATCACAACACAGCACTAATCCATTAGAAGGCGCTGTTGATCTAAAAATCCTTCCCTATCTCAAGTTTGCAGTTGAGCTAGTAATTATCAGGCAAATCTGTCCAGGGATGTCCTCAAATCCTATTCATATTGGAATTCACATCCATACTAGGCTCCCGGAGAGCCTTAGAGGGGTTTATTATAACTGCAGTGCTAAAAGACACCTATTTAGACTTCTTACAATGTTGAAATGAGATTGGATCGAGCTTATTCATTGATTTCTAATAAACTTGATAGAGGAGAGTCTGCTGTTACTTTAAAAAAAAATTTCTTCAGTGTTAAAAGTGGAGAAGATCCTAAGCCAAATGCCAAATCGTAACATAACCACCATGAACTTTGTGAAGTTCAGATTGAGATCAGAACATCATGTCTCAGGCCTCTTTCTAGTTAAAAAGTGATTGGTTTAGCTTGAACTTGTGGCAGTGATATAGTGCTAGTACGAAACCATCAATTTCTTTGACTCATGTAGTGTAAATTTCTTAAACTTCCTCTCTTGAGCAAAAGTGAAAAGTAAATCATACAGAATCAATTTGTTCAACCTGCAGCTTGCTGAAATTCCCATTTCTGTTTCAAAGTCATTCGTGCTTAAATAAAAACATGTAATCTAGTCATTCGTGGCTGTTCAAACATTGGCTTGCAGTGCCAGCCTTTCCTTGATTACCATCAGAAGGGCTCTGACAAATGCTTTTCTGGTCTGCTTGAATATAAAGGGGATCCTTTGTTAGGGTACATTTAAAATCTACTAGTATCTAACGTCAGGGAGGGCCTAGGTGTCAGTGTTTGTGCTAGAATTTGGCTTTGAAAAGAGAAATCAGGATTTTCTTGTTAAGGCTTTGGGTGGCTAGATGTATTTACCTGTGATATTTGAGGAAACTGCCAAATATACAGACGGGAGACTGCTATGACTGTGTGCTGTAATAATTTGTGACATGTTTTCTCCATGCCTGACTCCAAGTTAAAGCTAGAATGGTGATGAGTATTCTGTCCTTTATGTATAAGCAACAATATACATTACTTATTAAAAACCTCTTGTTTCATTTTGGCTCAGTGTTTCCTATTGATTTCAGGGGGTGTTTTGTTTTGTCAAAGATTGAAATCATTTGCTCTGTGGCAGATGGAAATGTTTATTCATGTTGAATGAACCAGTAAGGGTGCCTAGTAATTTTAATTTCCTCTGTAATGCTAATGGTGCATTTAGAGCAAAACTGGACAACACCAAAGGATGTATTACGAGAAAGGATATTAAATAGGCAGAAAATGGCAAAGGGTGAGATAATGTAGAGAACTGATACAAGGATAGCTGAAAGGACAAGCCAAAGCTGATGCTTGAGATTGGCATCTTGAAAGAGAGGAAGTGGTGTGAATGTCAGTGGAAGAAAACAGAAGGGATGTGTGCATGAGTCTTTGCATAAGTGCAGAGATATGTTCTTATCTCTGTTAAGAAATACAGGCTTAAAGGGGAGCATTTTTGAGCAACCTGATCTAGTGAAAGATGCCCCTGTTGGGTATGTGTTTCAGGGGAATTGGATTAGATGTTCTTTAAAGGTCCCCTCTAACCCAAACCATTCTATGATACTATGGAATACAGTGCCATAGACATTGTGGTTGGGATGCAGGGGCAAACTTGAAAGTCTTTTGGTATACAGCAATGGGAATTTATAACAATACTCTGCAAAGGGGATTGTTCATTAGGAAATGTTCTGGTTTTACCTGGAGAAAATGGAATCCTGATTAATAATCAAGAACATGATGAATGAGATAGAAATACTTAAAAAAAAAAAAAGTATCTATTAAGGACAGTCAAAAGTGTTTAACAATGGAAGGTTACCAAAGAAGAACAGTTAAATGAAGTCCTAAAGATGAGTAGTAATGATTGGTTGTCATGCTAAAGCATCATGAGAAATTCTTTTTAATGTATGTAGTTTCTTTGGTGTATCATCATGATCATATTTGTGAATATAATGAGTACAAGGTGATGGAAACAGTAATACAAAAGAAAATTGGGGAGTAGAGTCGAATGGAAGTTGAGCTGAAAGGAAAATACTTACAAGTTTTGAGATTTAATGAAGAACCCTAAGAAAAGCAACTGAGTTCTGAAAAGGAAGCTAGTGAAAAAGATAGGGGAGTAAAGGCAACAAAAGGAAGCTGGAAGAGGAACAAGACCATTCAGATGACTGATAGAGGAGGAGAGAGAAGTGCCTGGTATGTATAGGGTGTGGCAGTGGAAGGAGGAATTATTGAGAATGAGAAAACAAGAAGTGCAATCCTTGTAATTGTGTTTCTCCTGTTCCCCATCCCACATCCTCATTTCCCTTGCCCCAAGAACATGTGTGCTTTTAGAGATTTTACGATAAAAATCTGTTGTTTGTAATAGCTGGGAAACTAAGGAAACTGTGCTGTACTTAATTGCTAGTGCAGACCGTGATCAAACAGGGTTACAGACATAAAACTGAGCTTGTCCTGGAATGCCTTAAATAGGTGGAGGTAACAGAAAAACAGAATAACATTTGCTCTTTTTTGTTTGATTTATTCTGGCTTTGCTCTTCCTTCAAATCTGTAGCAAATGTTAAAAAGCAAAAACGGAACCCAAAAATATACCAAATACATTGGAGGGGGCAAGATTAATATGAAGAAGTGTTTTAAGACAAAATATACTTATATATTGGTGGCTTGTAGTGGAATTGAATGATCCAGCCTCTTTTAAATATAGCTCTTTGCATCAAGCTGTAGTTGGGATGATAGATTAAGGTCATATCCCTAATTTTCTAGCCGTTCCTTTCAAGAAATTAATTCCAATTTTCCACACTCAAAAACATAGCAACGATCAGTTACTGTCCATGACATAAGAAACAACTGAACAGGAAATAACTTGAATTGTGTAAGAAAGCTTTAAATCCTTTGTTTTTGCTTGTTATAATGCAAAGTTAATGATTGCAAGAAATCATTTTGAGCGGGGAAAAGGTTTGTTATTTTTATGACAATTACTTCTTCAGTTTTAAACTAATTGCACTCCTACTTCAAAAAAGATTTAAAAATAGATTTAAAATAATATGCTGCTAAAGTGTCTCAATCACAGAAGAAAGGTGTGTCAATGACCACCTTTACAGGGAAGATCTGCATTTTACATTCAAAAATAATTCTGTGTGATGTTGTTCTAGGTTGTGGAAAATATTAAAAGAGTATGGAGAAGGGCATAAACAAGACTTCTATCAAAAAAACAAAAAAACATGTAAGAGTTAGGGTTAAGTTCTTCTACGTGCAGCTAAACTTTGAGGATTTTTTCCTGTTCATTTGTTTTTATGCTAAGATCTTGTTGAGATTTAAGTACATCTAAAGCAGTCATGAAACATGGTAAAAACCCTAATGCTTCCACAATGATGAAAAGCTTCCTGATTAATCTGATTTGGAGTAAAGTTGTCAGTTTTTCAGTAATGCTCCGTCAAGCTTTATGGATGACTAATACATATATAGTCAGCTACCTTAATCACTTAAAAATTAACAGTGAAGAGAAGTGGGATTTTTTTGAATATCATGAAGATTTTAGATAGTGGCAGAACACACTCATAAGCAGTTGAAGAAGGTTTCAGGTCTACTTGCCATAAGGCTATAACACTATTAGTGCAATGTTGGGGAAATCAATTCACTTCTAGGAGTACTGGAATTTCCCAAGACCATTGTCCACCACTATATACGTTGCTCGTTTTTAAGATCTACTAGCTTGACTTCAAATCCCATGGTAAAATAATGTATTGCATCAAAAGCCCTAAATATACGAACTAGAGCATTGTTATAGGAACTTTCTTTTATAATTGTAGTCTGGGATTGCATTTATCTTTTTATTTTAAATCACATGGAAAAGTTATTTCTGCATTCAGTTAATCCAAAAGGTTGTATAACCAGCATACATGTGTATATATACACACTTAAATGACAACATCTTCTTTTTTTGTATGTGTGTGCAACAAGGAGGTTTGAGGTGGCAATGAAACTGAAAAAGAAAGTATTTTTCAAGAGCACTTGGATCTCTCATCTTTCCATAGCTCAATATACTGTAGAATTAAATGCAGCTAGAACACTATTTGATTTCTGTTTAATTGTAAACATATTAGTCAACTCTCATAGGAAACATGCTGAAAAAATCAGTAGTTTTGGTTTGCTTTTTCTCTTTTAATTGTTTTAATTTTAAGTTGAAGGCAATGTAAAATGCATTTCCCCCATTCCTCTGTTATTTCTATGCATTTGCCACATTTAGTTTCATTTACTGATTGCCTTTTTTCTTCAGCCTTTTTTCCCTTTACTTTATTTCAGCCATTAAACTAATTAGCATAGCTAAAATACTAATACTTATATAAAGTTACATGTTATATTACAACAGTGAAGACCAGAGCATTTCTGAAGCAGTGTCGACAACATATCTTCATAGAAATATTTCCACAAACTTGGATAGGTACAAACATATGTTAGGATCATCATAGAATGGCTTGGTTGGAAGGAACCTCAAAGGTCATGTAGTTCCAGCCTCCCTGCCATGGACAGGGAGAACATGGACATGGGCATGGACATCCTCTAGACCAGACCAACCCAGCCTTGAATGCTTCCAGGAATGGGACACCCACAGCTTCTCTGGGCAACTCGTTCCAGTGCTTCACCACTTTCACAGTAAAAAATTATTTTCTAATATCTAATGTAAACCTACTCTCTTTCAGTTTGGATCCATTCCCCCTTGTTTTGTCACTGCTATGCTATTGTAAAAAATCCCTCTCCATCCTTGTTATGGGCTCCCTTTAGGTACTGAAAGGCTGCAATTAGGGTCACCCTAGAGCCTTCTCTTCTTCAGGCTGAACTAACTCAATTCTCTCAGCCTTTCTTCATAGGAGAGGTGTTCCATCCCTCTAACCAGCTTGGTGTCCCTCCTCTGGACTCGCTCCCACAGCTCCATGTCCTTCCTGTGCTGGACCCCAGAGCTGGATGCAGCACTGCAGTGGGGTCTCACCAGAGCAGAGCAGAGGGACAGAATCCCCTCCTTCCCCTGCTGCCCACGGTGCTCTGGATGCAGCCCAGGACACGTTTGGCTTTCAGGGCGTGAGTGCTCATGTCTGGGTCATGTCCAGCCTCTCATCCATCAGCATCACCAAGTCATTCTTGGCAGGGCTGCTCTGGATCTGTTCATCCCCCAGACTGAGCTGATACTGGGGGTTGTCCTGACCCACATGTAGCACCCTGCACTTGGTCTCATTAAACCTCATAAGATTCCCATGTGCCCACTTCTCAAGTTTGTCCAGGCTCCTCTGGATGCCATCCTGTCTCTTGGGAGTTTCAGCTGGACCACTCAGCTTGGTGTCATCCTCAAATTTTCTGAGGATATATTTGATCCATTCATCCATGTCCTAATGAAGATATTAAGTAACACTGGTCCCAATACAGATCCCTGAGGGACACCACTTGTCACTGATGTCCAGTTTGAGCTATTGATCACTACCCTCTTGATGTGACTTTCTAACCAATTCTTTATCCACTGAACAGTCCACTCATCAAATCAGGGGCTACGCAGTTTAGAGAAGCAATGTTGTGGGGGACTGTGTCAAAGGATTTACAGAAACTCAGAAAAATGACATCTGTGACTTCTTCCCTTGTCCACTGATGTAGTCATTCCATCATAGAAGGCCACTAGGTTACTTAGGCAAGATTTTCCCTTGATGAAGGCAGGCTGGCTGTTTCAAATCTCAATCTTCTCCTCATCTGTTGTCACCAGACTTCCATGGTAGTGTATATGAATTCCGTGTCATAATTAGTTAGAAATACCCTAATATGCTATTGCAAATTTTTGTTTCATATATAACTTCTGTTACCAATTTGCCAGATTTGAAATCCATTACAACTCCATTGAGGATGTGGTTTTGGAATTCAGTCTATACTTCCTGTGGCAGAGCTCAGACAAGTAATGTCACAAAAGGATATTTTTCTCTTTTGGTACATTGCCTATATGATAAAGAACTAAGTTGTATGGATATTCTTCTGTGCAAGGTAACAGGTGGGACTATTCTTTTGTCCAGTCTGAAGGGGAAAAGCAATATTGCTGAAGACTGGTATTTATCTAATCTATGACAATCATCAGATGAGCACTGGCAGTCACTTTATGATGATTAAAATTTTCTCCTTGGTTGCAAAACTAAATAAAATGGATTAGTGTGCACAAGCAGGAGACCAAAGAATATGTCTGCAATTCATTAATGTGCCTTGTAGCTGACACTAATGTTTAAAACTTCAAGCACTTAAAAGCAAGTGATTGATCATAATGCATTTAGCTTGCAAAAGCTGATCATGCAGGAAATGCACAGTGTTCATAAAGAAAACAGTTTTGGCAATAATGGATTTCTGTAGTTACTCAGTGGTGATTTTCAAGATTGGGTGGTCTTACTTCAATCACTGTTGGAGTTCATCAGAGTAAGGATCATTGCAACTTTTTGAAAATACCCAGAATTTGTAGTACGCCCTCCATTTTTTCCTCTTCATATTTTTTCAGCTTCCACCCCTTTACAAATGCTTAATTCAACAATAGACACTTGCTCCAAAGCTGTTCTTTTCTGCACAGCGTGGGCTGGAAATGGGAACAGAAGCTTTGATGGCAGTGCAGAGAGAGCAGGTTGGAGTTGCTGCTGGACTACTAAAATAATTAAGCCATTGGAGTTTTCATTAGTTGTGCAAAATGAATGGTTTAAAATAAGAATTATAGAGATGATCCTTAAAATACTAAGATCTTTAATATCATTGTAGCTCAAGTAACATTTTAATATTTTTGGGCCATAAATATTTTATTTTTCTTCATCTGTTCTGGTTTCTTTATGTTTGGAGAAGTAGGGTATTGTTCAGGTAATAAACATTATTTTCTTTACTCCACTATATCATATCTACAAATTTTATTCTTAATAAATGAAGCATTCTTATGGCAAAAGGAAGAGAATTTATGATTTACAGCTTAGTATGAATGTGGGGAATACCCCAGTGTACTTTCCCAGCAATAATTCCTGTTCCTGGTTAATAAATTGCTAGACCAACAAATTTGAGCTTAACTCAAACTGAATTCTTACTACATGAAACACTTCAACATCATGGTTATTAAATTAAATTCTTGTTCTTAAATATTTTGCATACAAAGTAACATATTTTTTAAGGATGGCATGTTTAAATCTAATTCTTTAAAAATCAATGTCTTAAGGATATGTCCAGAAAACTTCACTCAAAAATTACTTCCATTTCAGCATATGGGTCAAGACCCCTCAGAGATCCATCAGAATTAATGACTGATTGATTGATTGATTGATCAATTGACTGATTGACTGATATCTCATATTTTTAAAGAAACGTGTAAAATCTTACATGCACTGTAGAACAGAAAAAAATCAAGTTTTGTTAACTTCACTTAGGATGGAAGGTTGTCAAAACATTTGGCTGTGAGCATCCAGAGAACCATCTGAACATGCCTGGACAATGGTTAAAAGAAAAATATACTCAGGAAAATATACGGAAAGCTATGATTCAGGAAGTAAATGTGGAAATAATCTTGCTTGTATTGTGAGTTATGCCTAGTGATGTACATTAGTATGTTTTGAGCATTTCAAACAACTTTTATTTGGTTTGCCTTGTTTGTCTTGGTTCATTTTTTCCTCCTGGTAGACCTTTTTATTGTACTTCCATGGCATTTTCAATAAAATTACTTAAAAAAAAAAAAAGAGCCAAATAATGCAATGACTGAAGAGGGTGTTTTACTCATGGAGATAAACACTTTCATTGTTGACTTTGCTTATTCTTTTGGGGATTCAGGTATGTAAAGTTTAATTATTACATTGAATAGATTATATGTCCATTTCTTGTTTAAGGTGATAAAAATAGTACAAAAAAATTCCTGCTGCTGTCTGTGGATATGACTCTGTTTCAATTATCAAAAAAACTGTTTGTCTTGTACCAGCCAATGTTTCTAAATTGTAGATGGAGGCAGGCAGAGAGGAGTCTATATCCACTGTACTGCATTTGCCCACATTTACCCTTGTCTGTGGTTTAAGACCAGTATACAGACCTGTGCTAGAGATAAATGAGTGAGGTTTAAAAAAGATTTGAAGCAGAGTGGCTGCATTGGTATAATCAATATGGCTTTGTGTCCTGGTTCCTGGTTCACAATTAGCCTGTGAGCCTTATTTGAGAGGCTCTGCAGGATGTTGCATGTATGATGCTTTTTCAAGCCAGGGGCTGTTATTCCTTGCCATGGGATACTAAAGAAGTTCAAAGGCAGATAAAATGACAGCAGTCAGCAACAGCAGCTCAGTTCCTGCAACACAGGAGTAATTGCAGCCCATAATTACAATTGGCTCTTGCTTCTTTCCCCTGAAGGAACTGAGCAGCTGCCAGTTTACTGCGCTGCAAGAAAACTGATGAGACAGGGATGGGGGTCATAATAAAAGTTGAGAAACTGATCAAGGCAAAATTCATTAGTCCTGAGTTGCTATAAGAGAAGAGGACAGTGCTGTGACTGGTCATCACTGATGCCCATATGGGGAATAGTTTCTGACTTCCAGGTTGGTTTGTTTCACCTTGCATTTCTTTTTTCTTCACAACAAGAAGCAAGGGGCATTCTATGATCTTTCACCTTATTTTGTAAAAAACAAGCCAACCACACAACAGAAGGCAGGAACCTCTTTATGGGGCTTACATAGAAAGGGTTTATTTCAGCCTGAATAAGTACATCAGTTGTTTTTTTGTGTGTGTGCTGCAGCTAAAAAAGGGATGATCTACAACTTGTTTGGTTTTATTAAACAGCAATGTGCAGTTGGATGATCCTTAGGTACTTGCTTATGGTAAATATATACAATCAGCAGTGCAAAACTTGTGTGTCTTTATTGGTGTTCTCAGCAATAAATGCTAGTGTAGAAATGACAGCATTACATGTACGAATGAAAGGGTTACACCTACATAAACTGTGTTTCAGACTGTTTCTTCATCCGTCTCTCACTGGTGTGGTATGGAATATAAGAAACACATTTCTTTAGATATGCAAGTGGAGATGGAGGGGAATTTTACAGGAAGAAGAAAAAGTAAAGGTTAATAGAGTACACTGTAGATACAAAACCAGAGGGTGTTATCACAGTTCTGTGTGATTCTGTGTTGCTGTTCAGGTCTTCTAAACGTGCAGGTCTTTTATCCTCACACCTAAATTTCATTCTCTATACTGCATGTAGATCTATTTAAAAATGAACGTGTAGAGGCATGTGTGGATTTTGTTGTAGCTGCTTGTCTTTCTAAATAGAAAAGTTAAAGATGCATTGCATTTTCAGTATTTATGGGGCTGTATAAGAAAAGCTGTTTCTTGTAGGATCTATATACAGATACCTGGGGTGAATTTCCATCTCTTTGAATGTCAGTTGGAGCTTTGCCATTCATGTCAATTTCCAGTTTTTCATTTTAGTGCAGTATTTTGTTTCATTCCTGAATTCTTCCTCTTCCTAGTTTCTTAAATGACATGTTCATGCTGAGAAAATATACCTTCTTGCAACTTCAGTGTGTTTCCAGATTGCAGCTGCCCATTTCTACTAATATAGATGTTTTTTTTGGTAGATTTCCTGTTCTCAAAGATCACTGTAGCATGTTATAACACTCCCCACCCACAAATGGTACAAAATGCTGCTGCTAGGTTTCTGAATACCCTAAATTGGAGTGATTTTGTAATTCTAGTTCTATTTTTACTGTTTGTGAGATTCTCTTTTATGTGTTATCTTGATCGAGTCATTGCAATTTTGATGCAGCTTGTGTGTGGTGAGATGCATCTGCATAGTTTCAGTTATGAGCCAGAACAGCGTTCTTACCACTGTGCTTCCCCATGACATGAAGTGGGTTCAGTTTGCTGCTGTCTGGGTCAGGATGTTGCTGTATGATCAGCCTGTAAATCAGTGCTTCCCTGTTTGCTTTGCTCACTTTCCATGAAGAAATTGCCACTACAGGTGCTGCTCTTCACTAATCACTGATTTGTAAGGCATCTTGACTAATGCAAACACAGCAATACATGTTTCAGAAATTATTATTTTTTTTATTACTGTGTGATTTTGAAGGCTATCTTACACAACATTCTGCAAGAAATAAGTTGTAATCCAGGCCTGCTGCCCCTACCCAAGAATGTGCTCTGAGGCATGAGTTAACATTGCTGTTGACAAGTTTTGTTTTTTCAGTTTCTCATTAAATTCAGGTGAGTGAGATTAATTTCTTGCTTGCAAGGATTTGGGCATGAGTGAGAGACTTGAGAAGTGAAAAGAATGTAGTAGACAGGTGGAATCAGTATGCTACAAAAGAGCCATGTATCTGTAGCTTATTGTGGGTCCTGAAAGACCTTCCTATACTGTTCAATGGATGACAACAGGAAGCTTAATGAAACAAGCAGAAGATAAATGTGTAAATGGAGATAATTTGTTAAAGATTTAATTTTTAGTGTTCTTTCTATTAACTAGCTGTCTAGATAGTAACACAGAGTATAAAGGTTATTTGGAAGATGTATATGAAGGGCCTTTTTAAAGGATTTTGGTTGGCTTTTAACTTCTAATCTGTTGAAGTACATTTTTTAGGAAATGGTTGCTTCATATTTTTACAGATAATTTGTCCTTTTCCGTTAGATATTAGCCTTTACTCCTCAGTAGCAGAAAATAATTTCATTGAAAGCTTGAATTTACTTTATTTTTACATATGGTGCTTCTAGCTCATAAGTTGTGATGGGAGGCAATAGTCATTAAAAAATTAGATTACATTCATTATGACAAAGGCATTTTATTTGTTTGGAAGCATATATTAATTGTATAGACAGTCCTGGAACATGAGTATAGTGCAGATATTTTAGAGCTGGATCCTTCTTTAGCTGTGACAGTTGACCATCTCGGCTTTGAATATTATAAAATCAAAATTTAAAAAAAAAATTAATCACTAAAATCAAATGGCGATGGCTTTT
>VZTT01003826.1:6190-30718 GCA_013400855.1 Buphagus erythrorhynchus
GTGCATAGCCGCTGTCCCCTCAAAATTCTGTCAAAACAGATGTTATTTACAGCATTGCCTAAAGGGCCAGCAAAAACTGCCTATTTCAAAAAAATCCGTGTTATCCAATTACTGAAATCAATCTCCCTGTGCAGATTAATTTGGGGCTGTAGATCTGTGAGTGCATCTTAATTTCCTCAGTAAGAAAAGAAAATGAAATCATGTCAGGAAGATAGACCAGCTGTAAGAAAAGAGCTAGCTGGTAGCTATGCAAAGGGCCCTTTAGGGCTATCATATTTACCAAATTTAAAAGACTGGCATCAACAAAAATGTGAGACGATATCTCCTTTTATGAAAGCAAAATCCAGAAATGACTTTTGAGTTCAAAAACAGAAGATAGCTTTCCTCAAACTTGATTTCTTACTTCTTCAGAAAACACCCTAAAGCTTCCTAGGCTGGAGTTTGATGTTTGAAATGGCAGCTTTCAAAATACTACATTTTTACACTTTAGGAACAAACAAGGAATTTGGTCTGAGTTTAGCACAGCTCCCCGGCTTTGCATCTATCATTAGATTCACTTTTTAAAAAAACAGTGCAGTAAACAGTTTTCCTGTTTTAGGGTGAGTTTCCTTTTCTAAGGTATGTTTATTTGCCCTACCAAAGCCTCCTTGTTCTCAGGCCCCTCACACAGAGACACAAAAACTGATGACTCTTCTTTCTCCCCTGCTTTGGGAACACCCCCATTTGCCTTCCTTTCCTTGCCAGCAGAACTGTGTGTTTCTTTCATTTTTTTCCATACTGGAGGCTCTGTGAAGGATGATCNTCCATACTGGAGACTCTGTGAAGGATGATCTATCCCATTAAACTGGCATTAAGCAGGCTGAATGTAATTACCTGAGCTGGAATATATCCAGGACTCTGGATTTAACAGCCATTAACAATCTTGTTGAACATTTGTCATACCTTCTCAAATCACCACACACAGTGACAGCTTGGCATCTGAAAGGTGGTAGTTCAGAACACTGAACTGTTCAGCACTGCTCTTACACCACTGCATTTGCTCCTTAAACAGAGGAAAGTGAATGTCCCAGTCATGGGGACAATGTGATGGATACTGCATCAATGGACTTTGCATTTTTCATACACTTTCCACCCAAACATCTAAAAAGAGCTGAATTAAGCATTGGAAAGCCTTCAGGTTTGGTAACTGGCTGTTAGTTTCAGCACAGGAAGATGGAAATGTGGCTTGTCAAAAATCACAGAGCAAATTTTACAGCAGAGCAGGGGATGGATGGAAATACCCTGAGGATGGAAATATCCTGGAGAGCTCACCTCTCCTGCACAGAGATCTCTCCTCCCCATGCCAGAGGCTCTCCAAGAGTTTTAAACACAGAAATAAGCTGGTATGGAGCCCCATGGTCCATACAAAAACTCAGGTGTGAGTGCAAGATTTGTACCTGCAAGGCACAACTCCCAAATTGGTTAATTACATCAAATAGAGACAGTCACAGCAAGGAAGTCTTTTAAGAAATTATTGCCAAAATCTCCTATTTCCCTCACCAACCTCTCACCTCTGCCACACTTGGGAGTATTTTTTGCAAAATCTCTGACACTTCCAGGGCACTTTCCATGAATGAGGAGTGTGGAATGAGGCTGCCCACGGGATAAATGGCCCAAGTATGGCAGGGAATGGGCTGGAGGTGGATTAATGCAGCACAAGCTCTGACTGCTTGATATTCTGGCAGTGGAGAGAGTCCAGGCTGACCTTACAGCCCAGTGTTGCATGAGAATATTTGGAGAGGAAGGACTGTCGGGAAAAAGCTCTTTATTGACTAAATGTTGATGTATAACTGGTTCTGTTTGCAAATTAATGTGCAGATGACCCCACCATCTTTTCCTGCACAGCTGGAGCAACACATGTTGTGAAAAGAATCAACCTGTTATTCTTAGCCTGTAAGCTGTTCAGTTAAGGTGCTTACAAATGGTTTCATGACTATAGCTCATTACCAGAAAACATCTTCTGCTTTATAGGCTCATTTTTAATATGCATTTATATTAAAATGAGATGTAGCTTGATCCAGTTTTCATTACAAATTCTAATCTTAAAAGGAAGTGGATAATAAATCCCAAGTTAAACCTCATAGTTACTTATGCCATGCCCCAAGTGCTAATGGGGAAAGTAATAAAGTAATGCACAGCAGACAAATAAAAGAAAGTTACTTTATTCTAATAAAGCAACTTATCTCTAGACTTATATCCTCTAAGTTCTGAGCCTATGATAAGTATTGCTAATGTAGCACCCAATTCTGGTTCTTCAGATAGCTGGTGCCAGTGGTATTTGTTTATCCAGCTGAATTTGTTAATCCACTGAAGTCCTGCATAAGGGAATCCTTGATTACTCTTAGCCATGAGGAGCTTGTGACCTTCATCAAGACTGGCTGCTATCACCAGCTGGCTCAAAGAAATTACAAGTGAGAATCACATTCCCTTCATAGTTTTTCTTGTTACATGTTTAACCTTGGAAAATACAGTGTTTCTTTTAGGAAAAAGAGAAGCACTAGCTGAGCTTGTTGCTTAGAGCATGTTGGACTCTTGATTTACTTTTGAGCCTATTAAAGGTCAAGCACTTGTGCTCATCCCAGACCACAGTCTCAGAAAGGAGCTTTTGTAGGTAAGAAATCTTCTGTAGGTACAGAAATCTTTACTTTCTCTGAAAAAAAAAAAATAAAAATTGGTAGCTTCTAAAATGAAAACAATCAGTCAATCAAACAAGCAAACCCAAATGCCTTAATCTGTAGAATGGTGTATGGCAAAGAGTATTAAAGGAGAAATATCTTTTTGAGGGAAATACTGGCAACATTTGCCCACCTCGGATAAACAGAGGAAAAAGGTTTGCAAAATGTTGAAGTATGAAAAAAAGATCACCCTAAGATGATCTAGAGCAACCTCAAAAAACATCTGCTCTCTATAAGATATAAGAAAAGCTCTAAAGTCAGTATTTTGCTATATTTCTATCAGAGACTCACTTCACTTCACCATCCCAAACTGTGCATCCAGTTTAAGCTAATTGTGCTTCCCATATAGCCAGCTTAAAGGCAAGATCCCTCACCCCAAGCTAAAAGAGGAGAGTAAAATATATCAGCTTCTGTAAATCAGCCTCCATTGGCTGCTGAGCCTCGGCAGCTCTCAGTGTCTGTGCTTCAAGTCACTGCAGGGAGTCAGGACCAGCCCCACCTCAATTTGGGCTGGCAGCTGGAGTGTTCCTCACCACAAAGGTGCTGGTACCATGGGACCAAGGCAAGCCTGGTGCTCTGGAAGGACAAGAACTAAGAGAGAGACTGGACTGTGCAAGGGTTGAATTCCATCTGCTGTGGAATTCTTCATCCAAGAACTCTGCACTGACCATAACTTGCAGTTAAATATATGAAATGCAATTATTTCAAGTCTTTCACAGTCATTTTGTATCATAGAGGATTGGCCTGGTGAACTCTACAGCCATGAGGGGTTCAATTTTCAGTTTTACCTTGTTTTAATATCACAGAAGTCAATATCAAATTATTTTTAAAAAAAACTGGATACAATGGGAAAAGAGGTAGATGAACACTAAGTATTCCTGGTTAATTTCTATTCCCTTATGGGATTATTCACAAAATGTATAGGTAATTTTAAAATCATATTACCATCTGTTATTTCCTGCCTCATTTAGTCACTGGGTTCATTCCCACCAGTGTTGCACTTCACCTCTGAAAATCTTTTGTCCAAGAGTTTCATGCTGTTATAGGAAAGATTTATATTAGCAAAATTAGTGAGGTTGGAGCTGGAAGCAAAGTCTGGAAACATGGCAACTTTTTATGCAATGAAATCTCCAAATATCTACAGTTTCAATAATAATTCTATTCCTGCAGTGATTGAATCAAGATATCCCATTAACTTAATCATCTGAAACCAAGTTAAATTACTGTGGGTAGGAATACAATAACAGATACAGTGCAAACAAACATAAAGAACCCACAATAATTAAAACATTTTAGTTTAATGCTGTCACTTAATAATGCCTGGATCTCATTCCAAATGGGAATAAGGAATAGAATGGAATGAAAGCATCTCTTGATGATCCAAAGAGCTGGGGTGCACTCTGGCATCTGCCTTAATACAGGCAGATAATTTAAGTTCATCTTGCTGTGTCCACAGCGCACAGGTGAAGGGGTTTTGCTCAGACTCAAAAAGTGAAAAGAGAAGGTGGTAACAAATTTAGTTTAGTGTGGTATATACCCATATATGTGTGCATGGCAGAGGACAAAGTTGAATTAAGATTATGAGGAGGCACAGTTGTTAGAGAAGTTGCTGTAGGGCTGCAACAAGCAAAAAATGAGATAGAAGTTTGTGTCAAAGGACTCACTAGCAAATGGTTTGGTAGTGTCAGGACACCTCTGGTGGGGCTGTCCTGAAGTTAGGGAGAGGGATTTAGTGTGGAATCTCTGCAAATCATTGAGAGTTCATTGGCCCTAAATTCCATTTTCAGTTGTTCCTCCAACAGGATTTAATTTACTATGTACATTTTGACTGATTTCCTGTCTTGAAAAAGAAAACATTACAAGCTCTGTAAACCAAATGAGATGACCTGTATACCCAGACATGAGAAAGCAACATTTGTGATATTCTGTAAATTCAGTGTAAATCAGCAAGACAGATTCCTCTTACATGGCCCATTTTTGTCTCCTTAAAACAATGGGGACCTACTTTGATTTCCTTTACCATTGTGCTCATTGCTCAGTTTTCTCTGCTGCCTATTTCACACATTAATCACTTCAAGAGCAGAGACATTGCTTTCTTTTAGGCCCCAGACAGCTCCACTGCCTTCCTTTCTCTTCCCCCTGCACTGACTAATCCCAGGCTTGCCTTTACCTGGCTGGTAAATGGCAGCTGAACTAATTTATTTCAGACCAAATCTCTTATATGCCCAGCAAGGCCTTTTCAAGCTATTTTCTTTTTGTAAAGAGATTGTTTATCTTTGTGCTTTGGTGAGCAAGTCAGAGAAGGAATTACTGATTTGTCTTGCTTTGTATTCCTCAATATCTAAGAAGTAAAGGTTCCCTTTCTGTTCTTTGCCATAGCTGTATCTACTTTATTGGTGGAGAGCAGCTTTTTTCTGCCAAAGTGGATGCTCAGGACAAGTTCTCCACAGACCAGGGAAGGTCAGTATTGATGACCACTGCTGCTGATGACCAGTGATGACCTGAGGAGATTCCTCCATGTCTTCATGTCAGTGAGATCAGAGTCCAGCCTGCTGCAGATGTGGGTGAGCCTCTGCTTTCTAGGAATTACTAGGTGGGATCTTATTTGTTCTTTTAAATACTTACACACAAATTGCTCCAAGCTGTTGATTTATAAAAATGACTACTTTTGGTATCTCTTTTTTCTTTTCCCCACAGCTACTGCTGCAACAAATGTGAATGCTAGCTAAATACATCAATTGATTTTCATGTCAAGGTGTGTGTGTCCTGGCAACAGTAGCCTGGAAGAGAAAAGAAATAACAAGGTTCATGCATTTCTGCCATGTGAAAAGTCACAAACTGTTTCTATTCACAAAAATTATGAGTTAAGTTTGTTAAGGTGTTTTTCTGACAAAAAAAACCAAATATATGATTAATAAGGTGTGAATCTTACTCTACTGGCTACCAGGTGGTGAAGGCACCACATGCTCAAATATACTGCTCTGCTTCAAGGTATCATCTGAAAAGGTCCAGCAGAAATGAGTGCTCTGTTGTACAAGCACAACAAAAATACAGTAAAAACCATTGACCATAGGAGTGCAACAAGGAGAAGGGTTAAAAATAGGCACAAGCTTCATAAACATGAAGTGATTTGTTCTGTGTGGAGCTGGGACTCCACACCTCCCAGTGTCCTTTGGAAGACCCTCAGTACCAGAGAACACAGCCGTCTGCAACAGTGGGCAAATATAAAGGCTTCATTCTAAACTCCTGAGCCTGCCATTCCCTCCCCAACATTCCCAAGCTGAAAACATTTCTAATGATATCAAATTCATAACAGAGAGCTCTGTTCTGGACTGATGTGCCATTGCAAAGCCCTTTGTCTGCTGTTCATAAAAAGTCAGAAACTTTAATTTTTGTTCACACCAATTATCACTTGCCTCCCGGAGCCACGGTGCTGGCACCAAGTCCCAAGTGAATGATGACAGCCTGTGTCATGCAAGCAGGCACTGAGCACGTCAGCTGAGCCTCAGCCTCAAGAGGAAACACATCTCAGCAGTGAAGTATCTTAATTTTGGGTTCATATTTGCTACATTAAGGTCTTAATGATCGATGATCTTAGAGGTCTTTCCAACCTTAACAATTCCATGATTCCATGATTCTATACAGCATCTTCACAAATGAGTCAATGTTGGAGTTAGTGAGTGTTGACACACATTATTTCAAAGCCTACTCAAAAGAGATTAAGGGCTCCTCACATCCAGTGTGATTGTCACATTTGGCTCACATTGAAGTATTAAGAGACCACAACTTTGAGTGATTTATGTCCCAATTTACGCCCCATTTTTTGCAGTGTTTCAGCATCCTTGCAGTCCACTTGACAATTCAAATTAAAATGTCTGGGCCAGATGGGGATGAATGCTGCCTGAGGCAGTTCTGGGAGTTACACCCAGGGCTACTTAGAAGAGAAGCAAGGAGTGGCTTCTTTGGAGAGAACTTGAACCCTGTCTTTATTGATATCCTCTGTGTTATTAAGAAGCTCCATGTGGAGAACAAGGCTAGGTGTTGTTTTGCTGTGCCCTACAACAAGGCAGATTTCCCCCACTACAGGCCTGGTGAGTGAAAAATTCTTCAGCAGAGCCCAGGATGGGAATAAAGCTCAACTTATGAAGTTCAGTTTGAGTTGAAGAGATTCCCATTGGCTTCAGTTTCTCCTGCACTGCTGTTTCCATGGCAGTGTTTGGGTGCTGCTGGCTTCACTTCCAACTACAGTATTTTGTCCATGATTCCTATTTAAATGTGCTGCCCATGCTGTATTATTTTTAATTGGAGTGTTTCTGGCACTCCCCAACAGTCTTGCTGTGGCTTTACAAAGAAGCAGAGGCAGGAAGAAGGCTCACATACTGCTGAGCTGAACTCAACTGAACTGGACTGAAATCAATTTGTTTGCAACACAGTTTGACATTTTAACAAAACAGTGGCAAATAACTATAATTTCATTTTTTATTGTGCTAGGAATAGGAACATAGAGAACAGAAAATGGCATCTTCATTGCACCTGAAGAGTTGAGGCAGTAGGAAGGATGGGAGCCATAAGCTGATTTTGATTCTGCATATAAATGATGGTTTTTTTCCTCACTAGCATTACCAAATGCCTTTGATTAACGAAGAGTGTTTATAATTTACATCTTGGCTTTCTGAGAAATAACTTGTTAGAGTAATGAGAGGAAAGAAGCATGGTCTAGTTGCTGGCCTGAGAAGGTTGTGTGTCAATAACAATCTTCAAGATAACATTTTTATTTCTGTAAGATAGACGTCTTCCATAGTTACACAATTTTCTTAGTAATTAAACGTAATCACTGCAGTTTTACATAATGACAACACTTACATATAATGAGTGCATGGGCACCATGACAACTTCTACTGTATTGGTCTTTCAGCTTTCAATTGTATAATATTTAAGGAAAGAGAAGACAATATACACACCAGTAAAGAGCTGGCATTTTAAGCATGTCTTTACCCTTAAATAAAAATTACTTTGAACCTGTTGTATGAACGGGGATGAAATTGCTTCCAATGTACTTCAAAATGCCAGACTTCAAGCAATGGGAGCCATTGCTAAACACAGGAGTTGTCTTTACTGTCTGAGAAATGCCAGAGCCTGGATACACAACAGAGAGCACCAAGTACAGGAGTTGTCCAGCTTACATCCTCTTTTATGGGTCAACTCAGAAAAAGCACCTTGGTTTTGGAGTTGAGGCATAGATGGACAGCTTAAAAAAGTGCTGAGCTAAAAGCTGTAAGGATGAAATTCCTGCCTGTCAGGAAGGCTGATGGTCTGGACTCATGCAAGTCCAGGAAGCCTTTTCTGCCCAGGACCTGCTGACAGGTGCTCCATCTCTGAATGGACATTTCCAGAGGGCTCCAGTTTTAGAGGTCAGTCAATGACCTTTCCCTATTTGAGCAGGGTTAACAGCTCTGTATGGTCCAAGGGGTTATAACAGAAGTAGCCATGTACCTCACTAATTCTGTAGTGCTGCATCTCTGGTCCTTTAAATATGTATTGCCCACTCACAGTTTATTGGAATGATTTTTCAGTTCCCAGTTTTTCAGTTTCAATTTCAGAAAAGACACTGCACATCCAAGGAAGAAGAAGAGGCTGAGAAAATGCATAGCACTCCTAGCATCAAGGAAAGTGGGTCCCAGCCTGGGAGGTTCCTAAAAGACCTGCAAGAGGTGGGAAGGGTGGCCTACCAAGCCCCTAAAAGTCACAGGAAAAAAAAAAAAAGTGATGTGCTGCAAAGGTTTAGGCCAATTTATCAAGTATATCTTTTCTGGATGCATAGACAGCTACTGGATCATGAGAGAGAGCACAACATAACACTCTGGCCTCATTAGAGGGGCATGTGTGACTCAGATCCCAGTGAAGGCTGTCATGACCTCCTGTGAGGAGTGCAGATATCCCTGAAGATGAGATATCTCTGAGAATATGCTAACTCAATTCCATGCCTTCAGTCCCACTCTGAAGATACACTGCATTTGCTAAACAAGAATACCTTTTTCTCCCTCAGTTTCTCCTTCCAGTTTACCAGCACAGCCATTTCCTCAGCCTGGCCCCAAGTGATAATCTCTCTCTTGGAGTGCTGTGCATCTGCCCAGCACCCTGCAGACAGAGCCACACTCCCTGTTGCTGTGCTGGAAGGTGACAGGACGTGGACAAAGCTTCCCCCAGGGACTGTCTGGCTCCACCAGGCAGGTTTGTGCTCCTGGATGGGCACAGCTGCTGTGGATCAGAGCTGGCTGCCATCCAGCTGGCACAAAGCAGCAGGAGGAAAAGTCCTCTCTGCTTTTCCTGAGCCTTCCTAGTGCTGTTTGAGGACCTTCAGGAGCTCCATTAAGGTGAGGTAAATTGAGTTAATTATGCACATTAATAATGCTTATTAATGTAGTGCTAATGAGGATACAGGGTCCTTCTTTTTACCTGACATTAGGCAAGCACAAAAAATCCTACTGACTGAAAGGTGCATGTGGGAGAGAGGGCATGAAAACCCTGAGATATACTAAAAGGATCTACCTGCAAAAATTGTTTTTTTTTTTGGCAGGGATTTCTGCCTCTCTACATCTGATTCCTGTCACCAAAACCAAGACTTCCTGTTGTCAAAGCAAAACAGGCTCTATGGACAGAGAAGTCCTTTGGCATAGCTGATCACCTGCCTGCCAGTCACAGGGTTCATCCCACAGGACCTGAACCTCTACAGTGCTCCTGTTCCCATGGCTAGGACCAGTCCAGACAGTTACACAGAGAGCTGTGCTGAGCAGGCACAGAACAGGGAGCCACCTCTCCTTCCTGAATGTCCACTGCCCTTAAAACTGACAGTGAGTTTGGAGATTTGACTTTCTCCTGCTCTGCCCCTTTGTGAGTAGGGAAAGACAGCAGCCTGCAAGCAATATGATGGAAAATGTTTCTGGATGAGAAATGTAAATTCATTGTCTGACCAGTTCCCTCTGAAACCAACTTTAAGCAGTTCTGGGACCAATTAAATCTCAAGTCCTTGTGGAATTCAGATGAGGTTTGGGTCCCTCTGCTCTACATCCAGCATTACTCCAACTAATTTTGCATTTTTTCGAAAGTTCAATATGTTCTCATACCATCTCAGGGCTCATGCACCTGTCATGACTTCTCATCACAAAAATATTATTCTGGTGGGATTCAGAACGGGTTTTTGAACTCCAGAAGTCTTCAAATCAAGTCTCAGTTGTATCTAAGTAGCACCATAAAGGACTGAGAGGAGAGGCAGGACCAACTGTTGTGTGGTGCCACCATAGCCAAACCACTCTAGCAGCCTAGTCTTGACCAGTCCTCACCCTTTGAGGCCAAGCTTTGGGGTCAAGGATGAGACTAGAAGAGTTTAGGAGATATGAAACAAATATAGAAGTAACATCACTTATAAGCTTTGAGGAGAGGCCCATGAAACTGAGTAAAGGTTCTTCAGGGTCCAAAAGTATTTCAATATTTGGAAGAACCAGATAAAGATCAAATCAATGAAGAAAGGGAGTTTAGTACGAAGCACCTTAGGATGACATTTTCTTTTATGGAGTTTAATGCTTTAATCTCTATTTTCTAAGGCAACTGTTCATATGTGATTAAAGAATAAGAAAAAAAGGCCATAAAAATACCCAAGAAATTTCCCATAACCTTTCACAAGTAATCTAAATTTGAAAATATCTCCTCCCCATAAACAATCTGAAGAAATTAATCTAGATGTCATCTTCTTTTGGCAGTAGATTTGGTCATTGGCTCCCAGAAGATAATATTGTAAAAAATGATAGACTTCAATGTTAGGACAAAAAGGAATATAAAGAAATGAATAGTTAATTTTGAATACAAAGGGTGCAGGAAACACAAAATAGGCTTTGAGAGAAGTCTAGGGACTGACTGATTTTGCTGAGAAATCTTGGTGAACAGAAGTGTGGTGAACACATGGCAAAGTGCAGGTGGCAGAGGTTTGTTCCTCAGTCCTCCCATGTGACTGACAGGAGATCCATCAGGGCTCAGAGTTTTGTGCTCTGGCTGAGATTCACCATATGAAAGGAAGGACTCCTTCCCCATTCATAATGTCAGCTAATATGGTATAAACTCCTGTACCATGAGTCAATCCTCCTTTCCTTTGCATTTAAGATGGAAATGCATCTGCCACTGAGTGAGAGCAAGGGGAAAGAGCAAACACTGCAGGATGAAAGCAGAGGAGGTTAGACAGGAAAGAGAGATGTTGCTTTGCTTTGCCCTGTGAAGTCCTGGGGACAGTCCTGTTGGGGCTGCCAGAAGCTCTTGTTGCTCCATCAATTACTGTCCCTTTCTCCTCTGAGAGGTCTGGTTAGCATCGTCTGCACTAAACTTCTGGATGCCTTCCCAGCTATTTCTATGAAGACAAGGCTTTATTCTGTCTTGTACTTCCCTTCTGCTCTGATAAACCTTTCCATGACTCTCCAGGATTAACTCTGCTGTCTCACTCCTGTGAACAGCCAGACAACATACAGGCTGGAGTGATCCCAAAATTCTCTGGGAGTATGCTTTCTGTTTGTCACTCTCAGCACTGATGGAGAATCAACACCACCCAGTTCAAGAGTACAAATATTTACACTATTCTTACTGTCAGACCCTAGGTTGCCAAATATTTCATTATTACTTGAAGTATGTAGCATACCAAGCTATTCATCTCCTGATTTCCATCAGCTTATACAGCATCAATGTTTTAGGTAAGTGAGGACTCCTCCACATCTTCATTAGGGGTTCTTAAGCCACTCTGACACTAATCCAATGGCTTTTGTGCAGTGCTCTGCTCCCCCTGGATCAGGATCATAACCATCATAAAAAACACAGTAGAAGAAATTTTTCCTCTGCATCAAAGATGAGACTAATTTCACTGGTGAGGCTACAGAATAGTTAGGTGAGAGTGCACTAGGACAAACTGGAAATGACAGAAGGTAGACTGGGGAATTAGGTTGTTTTCCTTCCCAAGTCTTTCTCTATCAATGGCCCATGCTGTCCAGTGGACACATTCCAGCAAGCCACACCTTCCCAGGCGTTTCCGACTGTGCACGCCTTCTGACTCCTCTCCCAGCCCTCCAGTCACCCACATGAGGGCTTCAGGAGGGTCCCACCTCCTCCTGCAGTCCAGCTGTCTCTACCTTATCCATCTACACACCACCATTTGGCACAGGATTGAACACTGGATTGATGTCAGCAGTGGCAGAAGCCCAGCATGCATCAAGAACCTCTCAAAGTCTGAGACACTCTCATACTCCTCATTACCTGAATTTAGCCAGATCCTTGCACTGTGTATTGCATAACGTCCTTGCTGATCCCACTTTCTATTGTGTGGCTCTCAGGAGCTCTCCAACTATATAATTACTTTGTTGATACACTGAACATGGTGGCAAACTGAGATCATTATAAGAAACATGTACTTGGTTTATTTTATGTAGCCTGAAATACTCTCTGGAAATACTTCCTATTCTCCTTTCTGTATTACCACAGGAGTTTTGTACAGCTCTGATTTAGCCCTTAGATGGCACAGGGAATTCCTGCCAGAATGTCTAACATCTGCCTGCATTTCTATCTTTGTAGGATGTCTATCATCTTCTCTTCCATGACAATTTTTTCAGCTGCAGAAAGTTCACTGCTTCGGTTTCACACATGATGCTCCAGCAAAAGCCTCTGCTGGTCACCTGCCTCACATTGCCAGCATTTTGGGGGATCCCCTTCTTTCCTGCCACTGACCTCATGCCACTTGCTTACATCAAGGAACCTTCTGTGGGTGTACATTGCTGGTATGTCTCAGCTTTGATACCACAAGCTGTATCAGACTTATCAGCACTTGTTTCAAACCTGCACTTCTTGATAGTCCCAGAAACCAGCAAGCCATGAGACACCAACATCTGTGGGTCAATCTACCAAAGTGTTATATTAAATATTCACATGCTATAATTAGCACATGTTGTTATGATTATGGTTATGTGGATTTTATTCTTGCTAGTTAACATTTGTGCTTGGTTTATGGTCAGGGACTTTGGTCAGAATTGGAAAAACAGGCTAGATTTGTACAGGGGAGGATGTGCAATGTCCTCCCAGACTCAGAGCACCCTAGCAGAAGTTGCCTCAGAGTTGCCCTGTGCTATGGTTAACTATGTGAATAACTGTGGGAGGGCTAGGGATCTGACCTGGCCACAGGTATTTTTTCTGGTTCATTTCAGAAAGAGCCTGGTTCGTGCATAATCCAGTAGAGAATTCACATTGGTATCTCATGTCAATGACTTCCAGCTACAATGTGTGCAATTTTATATGCATTTCCATTTTTCTTTATCCTATTCCCAGTTCCATGTATGACTTTCTGTGCTGGTGCATTCCCCCAGCCCACCCCAGGCTGCTCCATGACCTAAGAAATGTATTTCAGGCCTCAGCCTTGATGAACTGCATCTGGGCTGAGCTCCTCCTGAGCTTATCAGAAACTGTTCCCAGGAGCTTGTCCTGTCTTATGAGCTCCTGTTTTTTAATGAACTGCCTTGGAAAATTATTTTTCTTGCCTGAATAACAACACAAGTGCAATAATATTTTTGTTATTGAACCTTCAAAGAAAGTTATCGACCCAAATTGCAGCCAGATGGAAAATTACTGTGACTAAAGCCAACTGTCTTGCAACCCCATAAACAGCAGCCCAAAGTGAGATGCTTTGAGTTCCTGGGGACTGCAGTGAGCAGTGACTGGCAGATCCCTCTGAGTGGGGCCTCTCAGAGCCAGCAAACACTAAAGTTTGCTCTACTTAGAGGACTGGCAAACATCAACAGAGCCTGGGCTGATCCTCACTCCTCTAGGCTCAACCCTCTGCCCATTTGGAAGATGCAAAGTCATCCAGAGTGGGAACTTCACTGAATTGGAAGGGAATTTTTCCCAGATACCTTGCAGATACCCTTTTGGTCTGTGTGCCTGCAAGCAGATATGCTGCTGCAAATAGATTATGGATGTGGCTCTCCTAGATCCTTAAGCACTTAAGATTTATAAGAAAGGCTTGTAAGAGAGTTACTCTTGTGGTGTAGTGAAGTCCATGTGAATCCATCATTAAATTGTTTAACTTGAACTAACGTTGTTTAACATTTAGGCATTAACTGTCAACCAAGACTGGGTATCAGTTTAGCAAGAGGGTCTACTCTGAACCTTTTGTATCAATAGGAAAGTCTTCCTTACTCCTTTTTATCTTCACCCTTTCCCACCCTTATCCCTGTCTTCCCCCACTAAGCCCACTGCCCCTTGGATAATTTTTTATTTCGGTCATAGATTGATTGATTTTAGATTTGCTTTTTCTCTGTGTGAGCCTTTTCCTTCTGCAAGAAAACTCCAAAGTCAATAGTTACAGCAGCTGCACCCTAACTTTTATGACATTCAGAGCAATGTGAGTTTGTTCATCTCCATGTTTCAGAGTTCCTGAACTATAATTTTATTTTCTGGAAGGATTCTTTCAAACAACTTGTAAAGCTTTTGTAGTGCAGCATCTGATTCACAGACAATAATCAGCAATGGCATTGAAAAATTTTGCATACAAACACCTTTTTATTTAAGCTATAGCTGAGTTTCTACAGTTTACCCCAACTCATACAATGATTTAATCATTCTTTTGATCTCTGTGAACCCTGGTAAAAGTTTCTTACATTTAATTTCTGATCCTAACTTTTAAAATTAAATCAATAACACTTTGTTCAATGAGAAATTTTTAAATGCAAGCATAGCTCTAAGCTTGGGAATAGTCTAATTGACTTCAAAGGAATTAAAAGGTGCTTAAGCACCTTGCTGAATTAATAATTAATTGCATTATAACTTCAGGAACAAACTTAATTTAACTTGAAAGTTCAGTATAGTTTATTTAAACTTCCCATTACAGATGGAGTGTTCAGGTCTGTATGAATAAACACAGTGGCATATCAGAAATTGCAAATTCAAACTTGTGTGAAGGAAAGAAGACTAGCTCAAGAGATACAGAAAGAAGCTAGTCTAACACAATTTCAAAAGCTTATCCAAAAAAAAATGATGTTCTTTATTCTTGCAAGCTGAAAGATTATAAGGACTGACAGTATAAAATTACAAAGATAGGAGAAATGAATGAACTACTGGAAGGGAATGAAGGGTCTATTCAAAAGACAGTTTCTCCTGCTTTTCCTGCTGAAAAGGATTCTGTTACGTCTCATACACAGAAAATGCTGTAATTTTTCTCTTCTGCAATATTATGTGCAGAAGAAACAACCAAAAAACAGTTTTGATGGTACTTGAACATATTTCAAGAAGTCTTGCAGTGTGCTATGAATAGAAATATATTTGTTAACTGAGGGAGAGGAACAAGATATTTTTTCTTTGCCAAACCCAGATAAAATGTAACCAAATTGCTGGACTGGTGAGATTATATACTCTCCTCCTTCCTTGCTCCCAGGGACAATAGAAACTCTCTTCTCATGTAAAAGCTTTCTTTTTTTGGATGAAAACATGATGAAAGATGTTGTTATTTTTAAAAATCCATTAAAAAAAGAAAAAAAAGAAGATTTTAATAGAAAATTTTAAACTGTTATGATAGGATTGTGCTTTTAATTCATGTGAATGCTTAAGAAATGCTTAAATGTGAATTTTCCCTTCAAAAAAGCATTTGCAGACCCACATCTTTTGATTCAGAGTACACTAATACTCCTTGCATACTCATTTTGAGAAGTAACCATTTAAAACAAAGGGAAGACAATTCATCTAATTTCAACTAGTGCATGATCACAGGGCAGTAAGGCTTGAGCTAATTTAATCATTTTGATGAGCTTACATTCAAGACAAATATGGTTTATAAGAAAGAGCAAAGCTGAGTTTCCAGCCACTATGTTGACTAAATTATTATTCATCACTGTTGCAAATACAGCACATCCTTCCTGTGCTGTTGAAGTCACCTGCTGTCTGAATGCAGCTATCAAAGTCATGTGTTACTATGATACATGGTGCAGTAAGCTGGAAGATTTTCCACATAAATCAAAACAGCTAGAGATTTGCAAGCTAGCCTAGTTTACATCAGGGTCTCAACTTGCAAGAAATAAAATTATAAATATGTCTTTTTACCCTCTTGAAATGTTCCCTAAAGCAACTGGAGGAAAACAATTTTCCATTACTGAAGACAGAGTGTGGACTGCTGAATGTGGGTGGCAGAAGGCACCTAGGAAGGGGCAAAAGTCTTTTAAAGCATCACTTTGTCATGATCAGAACCTACCTGTATATCCTGCAAAGGGCAGGTAAGAAAGGCCTGCCAGGCTCCTTGTGTCTCTGAGGAATCTCTTTGTGAAGACTCTTCTTGTGTAACTACCTCACCTGCTGCAGACAACCTTATATATATTTCTTTTCTGCAGAAATGTATCCCAGTATTTTTGCTCAGATAAGTTGCTGCCAGCTGAATAAAAGGAAGGGCTATTATCCATCTGAGTTGATGGAGCTGACATTTTCTGTGCTGCAGAAGCTTCTCTTTGCTTCTCAGGGCTAAGTGAATTACATTGTGAGACTTAACAAGCAGGTGATCTAGTCAGAGTATTTATGGGGCTTCCATTAACCCAGGCTTCCCATGCAAGAACTGGAATCACTCCCTTGTAAGCAGGGAATATCCTTAACCTGGAATCAGTGGGGCACTGAGGGTGCATCAGCCTGGGTGTGTGCAGCCCTGCCTCTGCTCTCTGGGTCACCCTGGAGCACCCCTGGAGCACATCGGGATGGGATGGGATGGGATGGGATGGGATGGGATGGGATGGGATTAGCCTGCCCCATCATGGGGGGAGCCCCCTTCTCCCTCCACAACAGGGCTCACACAGAATTCCTGTCACACCCCAGAGGACCTGGGCAGATGTCAAAAGAGCAGGACTAAAGGTGAAACCTCAAATGTAACAGAAAGGCTCTGCAAAAAAAATGGTTTGGGGATAAACCTAGGCAGTGTACCCAGAGTCCCTCTGTCTGAGGGTGTGTTTGCAAGGCTGTAAGGAGCTCTGGGTTTGAACACTACTCTGCTTGTTCTGAACTTCTTTAGTCTCTTAAATCTTAGACTACAATGCCCAGCCTGGGTCCTTTCTGAGCCCCTAGAAATGGTGTGTCACAAAGCTACATTTCAGGCTTGTCTCACAAACAGCAACGATGATTTTCTATCATAAAACAAGCTGTTAAGACCTGATGCTGAGGTTAGAACTTGGGAATTACAGGCTGCTTCAAGAAAGATATTGGGGACTTCAGCCTCTCTTAAAAGCTGCAGAGAATACCAAACAAGGATCAGAGATCTTCAGGACATTGCAGAATAGGAAGAGAGGCTCAGTACTGAGACCAAATCACAAATAACCTGTGCAACACCACAACTTGTCCATCTGGGACCCCACTGGTAAACATTGATCTCTCCTTGTGGGAGTTGAGGACTTTTTAAAAAATTTTTTTGCTTTTTGTTTTTATCCACAAACATTTGGCCCTGTATATCTGAAAAATTGCTTTAGGACTGGTTTCATTTTTTGAAAACATCTTTTCATGAACCAACTGTATTTTTGAGAGAGGAAAAAATGTTCTGCAAACATCCTTTGGAAACAAAGATGTGCAAAGCATTTTATCCTTTTTAAAAAATGGAATGAAAAGTGTGGATGGACTTTTAACCCCCTTCAGGATTGAAACACTGATGAAACCATATGAGAAACTTATTCAATAGAATATCTATGGATAAATGAAAGAATTGAGTTTTTGAAGCTTCTTATTCTTAACACTAAATTCCATTTCACAAGGCATACGTACATGCATCTCTAAAGTATTACCCAAAAAATCCTCTTAACACTGCAACAGCTTTCATCTCTCTGCTTTCTGCAAAGACTAATCCATACCTATAGAAACAAGGGACCTTTTGTTCAGCTCCATTCTTAGGACATTTTTTGTTACATTTTTCCTCTGTAGAAGCATAACAGAGTAAAGGCTTATATGGACCCAAGGAGGCAAATACAAAGACAGGCTTACATTAAATGTGTGAATCTTGACTCAAAGGAGGATTGGATAGGCATGAGGATGTTATCCATCTCTAGTTAATACATTTCTTTCTATGATAATGTGTTTATGGCTCTAATTATCTGCTCGGGCTGGCCCTAGAATCACAATAACAGAATTGAATCCAGACTAGTAGTGCTAAGTCACATCTATATTAGTAAATTGAATATTTCCAGGGCCAATTTCTGGTACCAAGGTCAGCTAGCATAGACTGGCCTCAAATTCAGCTGAATTTCTTTCCCTTCAGAGCAAGGTGTCTGCACCAATAGTGATTGCTGGGACTGGTTTCCAGCCCTGCTAACCACCCCCCTGCACTGGGATTTGAGCCAGTAGCACTTAACTGTGGGACAAAACCACCCCAGGGACCATCCTGGGCTCCCAAGAAGAAATGCCAAAATGAAGCATCTGAGAGTGCTCCTGGTCTGGTGTCATTTATGTCATTTATGACTGCACACCTGTGCCTGGGAAAGGAGCTGAGGACAAAGCTGTTGTTGCTGTGTGTGTGTGACACAGACTTACTGTGCCACCTGGGGCAGATCCCTGGGAACTTTTTCTTTCCTTCTCACTGCTGTTTCTTTCAGTACAGTGTGTATTATCTCACAGGAATCATGGTTCCCACTGCTGTTAGGCTTAAAGATAGTCAGGTAACCATGAGGAAAGATTGTGGGGACCACTGATATTCAGATTAAAATGCTTCAAGCCAGTATCCTTATCAAGGATTTTTGGTGCATGTTTCCTGTTCATTTCAGTGCCCTTCCAGACAAATTTGTCTGGAATGTGGAATTTTCCACAGCTCATTTACAGGATGTTTAATTCACTGGTGAGCTGCACACCGCCCCATCTGTGCCAGCCCACAGAGCAGAAGGGCTGGGATAGCCCCCAGCTGCAGAGCCCAGCTCACAGCACAACATCATTCATCTCATTCCCAAGCTCCTGGCTCTCATGCCTGGCCTGCCAGGGGACTCAGAGGCTTGCACACGTGTGCCTATTAAAACCAGAGCAAACTGGTCATCTCCAGCTCATTAGAACTTAGCTTCATATGTTTGTTTTTCCTCATGGCAGATTTCTGTCTCAGATCCAGAACCTGCCTGCAGTCAGAGGCCAGTGCTGACAGAGCAGAGACCATCTTCCCCAGAACACCTATGTGTGGAAATTGGTGATTGTTTTCTTTTTTTATTGAGCTCCAAAAGCTTCATGAATACTTCAGCTATCTTATTCCCACGTGTCTTCTTCCTTCATCTCTGAAATTCAGGTTACATCCTCCTTGCTAGGGATCACTCTTTTGTTACATGCCACCTCATACAGTGATGCCTTGAACCCAATCATGTTTCTTGCTTCAACTGCAAGATAAATAACATTTATATTTTATTCTTTCAGGATTTAGACTTTTATTATTTGTGATATACTTTATACTCAGTTGTAGCTTTAATATTTTGATGTTTTAAAATTTTTAAAACTTTGGAGATGGAATTACTTTGTGCATATCCTGTGTGTCACAGTCACATAAATAAAATTATTTTTATTAAAACTTAACCTTGGCTTAAATACATCCTGGATAAAGGTCATCTCAGAAGCATGTATTCATTCCATGCAGCAGGAGCAGGAGGGAGAAGGTACTGGCTATTTTCCCAGGTGCAAAACAAATGATGCCATAAGACTCTGCTCCCTTCCAAAGGGGCACTGGTCTTTCTTTCAAGTCACTCCCTGCTTGCTTTGACCTTCCTTAAGTGTCTCCTTTTATTGCTCTTTTTTTTTTTCCAACTGGAAAATCACTGGAGTAAAATCTGACCTCAATGATTCATCCAAGGCCACAAAATGAATAGGCTCTTTATGAAAAACCAAACACAAAGACACTGATCCTTGTCTCTGTCCCAGTCAGATGGCTGAGGTCCTTCTGCTTGCCCTGTGGCCAGCTTCAGTGGCAAACTTTATTCCAGTGCATGCTCACATGCATGTCTCCAAAATCCCACATGCAGCTGTGTGTTCACATACAGGTACACAATTATTCCCCTGCTTGCTGGCACACTGCTGATTTCTTCTGGCTAACGCTGTAAAAATCAAAAAGTGCAGGCTAGAGAAGAAGGAATTTTTTCTGTTGTGTAGATCCTGGTTAATGCCCACAGAACTTCTTTAGTATGAGGGTGACTGAGCACTGGAACAGATTGCCCAGAAAAGTTGTGGAGTTTCCCTCACTGGAGATATTCCAGAACCATCTGGACACAATCCTGTGCCATGTGCTCCAGGGTGATCCTGCTTGAGCAGGGAGGTTGGACCCATGATCCCACTGTGGCTCCTTCCAGCCTGACCCATTCTGTGGCTCTGTAAAAAGAGCTGAGCTCATGTGCAGCCACAAAGGCTGGGGGCAAGTTAAGGCTGGTAAAGTTGTTGAATGCCATTTCAACAGCTCCTCTTTACTCCTGTAATGCAAGATAATGAACCAAGAAGAACTAAGGCCAGGCCATCCCATCCCTCTCCTGTTTCCTACAGGGTTCCTTTCCAAAATTCTGATTCTTTAAAACCATTTTCAATTTTAGTGCTACATGTGTTATATTTGCCCAAGGATGATATAAGAAATGAGATGACTTATTAGACATAAATTTGGTGCTAAAGCTAATGATACAGGAATAAAGGACACATTGAGTAAAGGAAAACCTCAGCAAAGACCGAGGATATCCTTGCCAGGCTGCAGCCCACTTCAAGGTTCTCCCCAAGTTATTAGGGCAGAAGTTACAGTGCCCCAAGGCCTTAAGCAATATCCTGGCTTCAAAAGGACACTTGAAACACTCTAAAAAGCAAGTGGTTCATTTAAAAGATGTGGTTTGAAAGACTAATTCTCCATGCATTAGGGACAATACTTACAGGGCCCTTAGCTTTTGGCCAAGACATCTAAGAAGTTACAGATCTGGAGGAAGTGGGAGAGTGAAGCAGCATCATAATGGCTGTCTGATTATATCCATGAATTTATACTCCATGCAGTGTGGATGCTTTTCTCTTAAACCATTGTAGCAAAATGTGATTATTACTGCAAGGCAGAGTGACAGTTCAGTCTGAGAAGGTCTGAAAAGGGAGATTTGAAAAGCTTCATTAAAGAAATGACAGGGATGGGCTGCGAGGAGGTTCCTAAGAAAACTTTGTAAAAGATTTTGCTTTCTAATATAAGTCACTATTAAAGTAAATGAGCATGAACTTTGCAAAGAAATGAGGCATTATGTCCCATGAGAATTCATCTACCTGTCATTACGGTCAATGAAAGAACTTCCATTAATCAAAAAAGAGAAATATTTTCATCTAATCGCTGAGGGAACCTGAAGACCCATCATTTTTTCATATTTGGTTTAATTCATATGCTTTTCTTTTCATCAGTCTTTTCATTACCTGTATGTCTCATTAATGCAGAGGAAACAGTTTCTCTAAAAGATTTTTTTTCTGGCAAAAATTAAAGGTCTCCACCTTGCTGAAAAGACTAGGTTTCAAAATTGGACTTCAGTGCAATCCTCTCAATAGTGTTTTCATCATGCTCTGCATACCTAACTCAGGCACTGAGGATCTACTTGGAAGAAATACTCAGCATGTCCAGTTGTATCAATGGTAAGCTGTGCTCCAGGCACAGGAGGTGTTTGGCTGGTATGTTCAGAAAAACAGGGATGTGGTGTTTCATAAGGGATGTCCAGAGTGAATGTAGATACCAGATTTTATTAGCAGTCTTCTACAGAGGAATAGAGATGTTGAGAACAAGGATTACTGCTTTATTTCCTGCTGTGTGTGTACAAATGTAGTGACAAATGCCACAGAAGAGCAAAAAGAATATTGGCCAGATGGTCACTAACCAAAAACGTGGGGGAAATAACTTTTTGTCAACTTGTTCAATGCTTTATAAAGTCACTGAAGGGATTTGTTCCAAATCAAAAATAGTGTGTTAATTTATCATTGAGGACAGAGTTCACATGTATACAAATGAGGAGGACAAATAAAAATAAAACAAGAAAATTAACATCCCTAAATCCTAAGAACTTGAATTTGCAGCCATAATGTTCATTTAGTGCACAATTTTGCATGTAAAAATTCTTGAGTATTAGACTAATGACTTAGAAGAAAATGTGAGTCACAAGAAATTACATTAGAAGAGCTGTATAGAAAGCATATTGCTAATAAAACATTTCACTTTCTCAGACGTTAGCAAGTCACTTAGATCTGTATCTCAGTGTTGACCTGTACTGAACTGTGTGTATGTGTCATGAACAACATGCTGGGACTGCTCAGGAGATCTCCTGGACACGAAAGCTGTCACAAAATTAATTAAAACTGTTTAGACAGTGAAAAAAACAGAGCACAATCTCAAATGCTGCTATAACAAGCAGCAAAGTACTATTTGTATGGTAGCATGAACAATGGAGCCTCAGTCTTGCAATCATAAAAAGGAAGAATGGTTTGTTTCCAACATGAGAGAATTTCAAATGCACTCACATTCCAAGAAAAGGTGGGAGAGCAGATATGTTCCTATAAGATGCTCATAAATGTCACAGTCCCTTGTTGAAGGTACTTAGACTCTCCCAGAATCAGTCCTGGGTTGGCAGCTCCTTTGAGGAAAATTGAGTCACTCTTTGCTATCTAGAAAATATAATTTAATGACAGTGCAAAAGACATGTCAGCTCTAGTCACTGTCACCCTTCCATCTATAGGCTTTTCACTGGGAATGCAGTAAAGTTCAGGGTTTTTTGCCCTTTTTCCCCCCTTTTCTTCTGAGGCTATTCCAAACTTGTTCTGTGTAGTTGTTCTGTGCTATTTTGAATCAGAAATGCTCAGCTCAGCAGTTGGGAGCATGTTTGGCACTTGTATGAATTTATGTCACGTATTCCTTTCAAGTAAAACCACAGGAATACAGGCACAAAGATGATAGCAGACAAGGAGCTGACCAGGAGCAGTTATTAGACTGTAACTTGCCATGCTGCTGCAGGAAAAGCACAACACACTGGCTCTTTGGGAATATCACCTTTCCACCTCCCACCCCCTCCTCAAGCCCTTGCACTCATGGACATTAACTTGTGGAGAGGAGTGAAACACAAACGTCCCCTTGTGCCCTGCCTGGGCTTTCTGACATACCCCAAAGCGCAAGCAAATAAAATATTTTAAGTTTCCTCCTTGCTCTAGGTTTTAAAATTGAATTTAAGTGTGAGATTTGAGAAGATGTAAAGGAACTTATTGCTGAAGGCTATGACAGAGACCTGTGACTGATGATCATCTTTCTTTTGGCTCTCACATTCTTATCTTTGTGGAATGAGGAATTTGGAGATAGAACCTTAGCCAGCATAATATGTGGGATGACCAAAGGATCCAGAGCTGGTTCAGAACATTTTTGTGCTGGTGAATTGTGAGCAGGAAGGACAATTGAAAGGCTGCAAGGAACTAATTCACTCAAGGAAAGTCAAACAATTTTTTTTAAAACTAACAGAAGCCACAGTTTCCAAGAAAACCACAAAATTGCTATGGTAATGGATCAGAATGACCTCAAAACAAGAAAATGCTTATGTCATTGAGTCCTGCTTCCTATTCCAGCATGAATTTCTGCATGAAGTTCTAGACAGACTGGCTGGGGGGGCCTTAATTTTGTTTGCCAAACTAGAGTTTGTTGAAAGATGTTCTTATCTGAATATTTCCAGTGAGTTTAGTTTGCAACCACAAAGCACCATGAGTAACTTCATTAGAGCACTGACATTCCTCTTAAGGTTCAGCCTAATCTTTTACCTACCAATATCTCTGGCAAGCAGTGCAAAAAAAACACAGGGCAAGCATGTGTAAGTCCCAACACTTTCCCAGTCACTGCCTATTTTAGAGAGTTTAAGCCTAGTGTGCTTTGTGTATTCATAATCTCTATAAGATATTTTCCTAGTCCTTGTCCTGTCTCCCCCTAAACCCATCTAAGCTCTTTGCATCTGCATAACCCTTTAACTATTACTTACATGAATCTACCACCCCTTGTTAACAAAACCTACCTGTTTTGAACAGTTCCTAATGTCATTTAGTGGCCCTTAATTCTTCAAATGGAAACCTAATCAAACTTGCCTCATCAGCTAGGGGCATTTTCATCAGATTCCCAGTTGCCATCAGAAGCAGAAAGTACTTAACAGTGCCATAATGTAACTGTGTCCTGATGTCTCACTCTGCATTCTGAGCTGTTTTCTCCACTGTGCTGCTTTTTCACATCTTACTGAGCAGGGAAGGAAGGAAGGGAACTGTGTCCTCCTGTGACTGAGATCATGTGCTTCACTCAGTAATATGTGTGGAGGACAGGGAGAATTTATCTCCCCCTCTTTTTTACTGTTCTGTTTACGATCAGCCTACTTGAGTCAGTAGGGGAATTCTGAAAGAGACAGTTTCTTACTGAGAAAAGTGACTCCCAAGTAGTCAGAGTTGTGGTTAAACTGCCTCCCACACACTAAAGAGCAGCAAACCAAGCAAGCAAGCAAAACTTCTCCCTAAAAATGTAGCATCTCAATGAACCAGTTATAATGCTGCCAAAGACAGGGCTGTAGAGCTGGACTGAACTGGGTGTACCCTTAACAAAGCTATGGAGAGTCTTACATTCCTGGGAGGAAACTACCAGCCAGATGGGTGATTATCTGCTCTTCTTTATCACATTACAGTTTTCATTCTAGTGTCAGTTTGTTGGAAAATTTCTCCATCCCTGCCATTTGCACTGTGATATTCCACTGAAAACCATTATTAGACTGAACAGCTCAGCTCGAGCATGAGAAAACCAGTCTGGAGGGAA
>VZTT01003831.1:4029-15157 GCA_013400855.1 Buphagus erythrorhynchus
ATGAAAAATACACAAGATTGAATAGATAATGGTCATGCTTATTTAATTTTAATTCTTAAAATGCAAATTCTAAATGTAGTAATGACTAAAGTAACATCCACTTTGAAGAAGACTGCTCTGAGGAATACATGTTAAAGATCTTTAAAGATCTTTAACATCTCTTCTAACCTAAACCATTCTATGAAATGTTCTATGTTCTAAATTGCATTCTCAAAAATCTCCATGTGGAGAAAAACTATTAAACTTATACACAGAAAACCTGAATGTCAAGAGGTAAATTATTTCTTAGCAGAGAGAAATGTAAATGGATTATCCAAAAATGTACTGAATTATTTCTTTAGCATGTTGTACAGGAGATTGAGATAGAAATATAGACTGCACCCCATTTCTCTCTGGCAACAGACAAATCAAGAAACAAACATCAAAAGGTATCCTGCCAAAATATAAATGGAGAGTTTAAGTTTAAGATTACAGAAATGCAGGCCAAAAGCAAAAAGTGGGAAAAAATCTAGGGTTTGGTTTTTTTTGTTTGGTTGGTTTTTTTCTTCTGCTTTCATATATACTTCATAGTGAATTCTACGGCCTTATAGTTTAAAAAAAAAGTATGAAAATGTATAAATGTGGCTCCACAATTCTGGAAGAAATGACAGTCTTCTCTTCTCAGCATCCCATTCAGTTGTTATTTCTTCCTCTTTTCTCCCCCCTATTCTCTCTTCTGCTACTGCTGTCAGCAAAATCTGTGTTACTCATAGCATAAAAGACCCTCCAGCCTTCTCAATAAGAATATTTAACTTTGAAACTCTTTTTATATTTTCACATAGTGCAATATCGAAATGCCTTCAAAAGCATCAACAGCCTCAGCAATTAACTTCAACGAGATACATCTCCAGGATAATTTTTTCTTTTGAGAAATAAAGATTCTTAGGCAAGAGCCAATTAGTGGATATACTACAGAGTTTCTGTGAAGTTGAGGTTGAGGTCCTGGAGATTTCAGAGTATTCAACAACATGTGTTGAATCGTGCTATTAGAGTTGGAAGGAATTATTAAAATAGGTGGTTTTGCAAAGTCATCTAAAATCTTAGTAGTGAAATTTGCTTGAATAAGCTGAACATCCATTCATGGCTCTTATGCAGTTTACCCATTTTGTATTTAAACTCCCAAAATGTATTCTAGTTTCTATTAAAGCAGCTCTCCTTCTTCAATGGAAACCACTGCAATGAATATATTTTCAATTTAAAATTAAAAGCCAACCAAAAGCATACTACAGAAAAGGATCAAGTGATTTAATGTTTGGGTTTTTTTATGATTCCGTAGTGTAACTCCCTTGCTTGTAGCTACATACTCTGAATAATAAATCAAAAGCTGTGAATCAGTCAAAATTATAACCAACCACCTCACAGTAGGGTTTTTCTCCTGTTCTGAATGCAGAGCTTCAGGTTTATAAACTGGTTTTCAGTACAGGTTAGAACTTTTAAAACAGACTTTTCTAAAAAAGAAGCAGTTGTATCACTGTTCAAATTTGAAATTAAGAAACTCTTGTTAAGTGTGCTTTTAAAACAAACAAACAAACAAACAAAAACAGATGGAAGTTAAAATAGCACTGAAGCTACTTAAAAGCACCTAAAAATAACCTGTAAGAAAAAAAATACTCAGGGTAAAAGTGTGTTACTGAAAGTATGTACAGTTGTCTGTTCAAAAATACATTCACCAATAATGTAATCAGGAAATGACTGGTATAGCATTTCCATGTTTCTAATGGGAAAAGAAAATCACAGAAACCTTCCACTTTAAAAGTAATGCAAATCAAGTTTACTTCTTAGAAAACAGTTTTGTTCTTAAATATTTCCAACCAGTTATAGGTACACTCATGATTATGAAATTATCAATTTATTCAGTTACTAGATTCAGTCTGAATGAATATACAGTAGATATGTTTTATCTAGAAATTTTAACTATGAAAAACATGCTACCCTTTCTTATCAGTCAGTAAGGAATACACTAACAGACCACATGGGAAATTCCACGTTGCATTTCCAATGTCCCTTGTTAAACAGGCTTTACAGCTGTTTTAAGGGGAGAAAAATAGTTGATAAAGACTTACATGAAAATTAAAGGTTTCTCTTGTATGTTTTTTTAAGGTCAATTAAAAGCAAAAGGTAAAAAGGGATGGGAAAGTCAGTAAGTAATCACTTTTTATGACAAACTAAAAAATTGTCATTACCCATTAGGGGTGGAAAAAACCCCACCTTCACTAGTGAATGTGAACATGAACTTGTACAGGGATTAAATAACTGCACCAAGATGTTTGGAGCAGAGGCAGCTGAAAGCCTGAAATCACATTTCCTGGGCTGATTCCTGCTACTTGCCAGCTACAAGCAGCTGGGACTGGTTGTAGGTTTAGCTAACAAATGGTCTAGATGTGGTTTAGCATGCTCTAAATCCCACCATTATTGAAGAGGCAGAAGCCTTCCTGGTGAGGCTGATCATGAGTTGTGCTTCTGCCCAGGGACTGTTTAGGCTGGGAAAGCTGTGGTCTCATGTTATGCAAAGATCACCTGCTGACAAAAAGAAGCATCCTGAAAAGAATGTGTGTCAGGGAAGAGAACGGGATTTGGAAATAAGGTGGAAAAGATGCTGACTAGAAGAAAGATCCTGGAAGTAAGAAAATATCCTGTAGATCAGAGAATTATAGAATATCTCAAATCAGAATGGATTGGTTCCATCTCCCTGCTCCTCACAGGACTACATATAAATCATAACTAAATCATATGACTAAGAGTAACATCCAGACTCTGCTTGAACTCTTACAGGCTTGGTGCTATGACCACTTCACTGGGGAGGCAGTTCCACCCACTGACCACCCTCTCAGTGAAGAGCCCTGTCCTCATGTCCACTCTGAAGTTCCCCTGATGCAGCTTCACAGCATTTCCTCCTGTGCTGTTGCTGGTCAACAGAAGGATGTGTGGAGACAAGTAGCAGGTGATGCCTAAGAATTTTGGGGAGTGATGTCCAACATCTGTAAAGGCAAAGCAGTGGTAGAGCTCAACCTGATGGCTGGACCAGCAGCAACCTCTCTGCCCTGGCAGGGAAACTGAGACCTCATGAGCTCAGCTCTGGGGGAAAACAAATGAATGAGTGTGTGAAATAAAGTAGACTAAAAGCTCCGATATATTGGAAACTAGAACCACTACAAGTTATCACTTACCCATGAGAGTACTAGCATTTTTGACAACAAAAACTCTTGAAAAAGAACCTACAGTAAACATTAAAAAACCAACAAAACAAAAACACACACAAAAAAGGAGTTAGAACTGCTGCTGGTGTCTACACAAAAGCAGTGACAGGAAACAACTGACATCTTGACAGACCTCCAGGCTCAGACAAGAAGCCATCTATTTTCCAGACGGTTATTGAAAATATAAAAATATATAAACACACTTGAAAATGTTTGCTTTATCATTTTTCAAACTGTTCCTTGAACACATGGCATCTAGGAGAGCTCTCTAAGAAATCCAGAAGACTTGCACTTAGCTTGATTTTTCCATCTCTCCCTTTCCTTGTTCTGACCTCTGGTGGCAAATTTTGCTATTTTATTATGCTTAACCTAAATCCTAGGGATTTTACTTAGCTCTACAAAAAACAGTTCTTAGTTTTTTGAGAGTTTCTATTCAAATGAGAATACCTAGTTCCAGGCTAAGACCTGGAACTATCATTATACTTGTTGCCTAAATTATATCTGTCATGATCTAATGACTAAATATGCAGATAATTCAGTATTTCTGAAGTTTCCCAAATTCTACTTTAAATTATGCCATAAATTTCCCCAATGCTGACACAGTGGGATATTTTCTGTGATAATTATCTTACATTATAAAAAGTAACAAAGTTGGAACTAAACTTCTATTTGGCTGTATTTAACTGTCTTGCCTCTCCAAAAGAGAACTTTACCATAAGGTAAACAGGACACTATTTAGATCACAGCTTCTAAGTAAAAGAAAGATCTGGTTTAGTAAAAAGGAGAGCAATAAAACAATCCTGTGATGCTGTACCACTAAATTCTGTGGCACAGACAAACCCTGAAGAGTCCCAGAAAGGAAGTCTCAGAGCAGTTTTAAAGAAGTTAAATTGATGGCAGAAGACCAAGAGTGTGCCAAATTAAGGGTCTAGAAAACCACCATTCTCAAGGGCAAGACTGACAGAAGGGTTCTGTATTGTGGGAATTCTGTATTCAGCTTAATTTTATAAGGAGCTTCTAGTGACTTTTCAAGTTAATTATTTTAGTTATGAATTGACTGACAAAGTCCCATACAGAAACTTGATAAAATCCACATTAAAAAACCCAGAAAACAAAAGCAAACTGCATTACGATACTTCTGCAAACACAAGTAATGACTGGATGGTTAGGAATTTCTCACAAACTAATAATGACAAGGTTGAAGCCTGAGGTGAAGCCCCTAATTCTTAGGACCCAAATGAAATCATTATGAGCCAGTAAATACTGTCCCCATTTACCACTGCTTCATCTCAAATTATTTCAATTCAAATATACTGAAGCTTATCAGTTGAAATGTTAAAGAGTAATTCTGCACAAAAACTGTATTTCATAAAATGTGGAATGAAGAAAACATAACTCCTGCCAAAAGAACAAAACTCTACAATCATAGAGATCAATGGGCTTGATTTTGAATAGATAATTTAAGGCAGCCCAACTCAGACTCACCTTTCTGACAGGACCTGTCAGGAGCTTATTTACAGAAGTACCAGACTCAAAATACTCACAGATTTTGTTAATCCCCAGTTTTTCAATGCTTTTATTTTGAGCACTCTTTTTTCAATAGGAATAGAGGTCACCCTCACTCAGTGTCCAGGTGACACCGAGTTGGGTTGGCATATTGATCTGCTGGAAGGTCCTGCAGAGGAACCTGGACAGACTTATTGATGGGCCAGTTGCCTGAGGTTTAACAAGGCAAAGTGCCAAGTTCTGCACCTGGGTTACAACAAGCCCAGGAAAGTCTTAAAGCCTGGGACAGAGTGGCTGGAAATGCACCCAGAAGAAAAGGACCTGAGGGTGCTGGTCAACAGCAGCTGAACATGAGCCAGGTGTGCCCAGGGCCCAGGAAGGCCAATGGCACCTGGCCTGGATCAGCAATAGTGTGGCAGCAGGACCAGGGCAGTGATTGTCCCCCTGTCCTGGGCACTGGTGAGGCCACACCTCAAATCCTGTGTGCAGTTTTGGGCACCTCACTACAAGAGAGGCATTGAGGGGCTGGAGTGAGTCCAGAGAAGGGCAGTGGAGCTGGGGAAGGGTCTGGAGCACGAGTGTGATGGGGAGCAGCTGGGGGAGCTGGGGGTGCTCAGCCTGGAGAAAAGGAGGCTCAGGGGAGACCTTGGGGACCTTATCACTTCTACAAATATTTGAAGAGAATTTGTAGTGAGGTGGAGGTTGGCCTCTTCTCCCACATAACAAGACATATAAGAGGAGGAAATGGCTTCAAGTTGTGCCAGGAGAGGTTCAGATTGGACAGTGGGAAAAGTTTTGTTGCTGTAAGGGTTATCAAGCACCAGAACAGTCTGCCTAGGGAAGTGGTAGAGTCACCACCCTGAAGGAATTTAAAAGACCTGTATATGTGGGGCTTAGAGACATGGTTTCGTGGTGGACTTGTCAGCGTTAAGGTAAGTTGGACTCATATTTAAGTGTCTTTTCCAAACTAAATGATTCTTTGATTCCATATCATAAAAGTTTCTTTTTCAGGTACAGTGTTTCACAATTTCTTTTTTTACCTTGAACCCACTTAAAGCTGTATATGTTATGTTCTGTGGAGGTAGCAAGTACAAATGAAAGCAGTGAGATAGGAGTTTTGCCTGGGATCAATACTCTGATAAACCAAAACACTTGGTCAGGTGTTCAATAAGATAAATCAATAACAGAAACCCCAGTGCTTCCATGAATATAAACAGAAAACAATGAGTAGTTTTAAATAAGGATTTTGAAATGTCTCAGAAAATTAACCTGATGAACCTTTTATTTGTATGTTAAACTGGATATTTGTAAGTGAAACCTTATTACAGAGCATGCACAGAAGACAAAATACACATCTGCAAATTCAGGCAAGCCTTTTGTAACAGCCAAGTGGTAACTGCCATCCAAAAACTGTCAACATACATTTTTCTGTTCGACCTTTTTTAGTGTTCATTCAGGAAATTCAAGGATTTAGGTTTGAGAAGTTGATTCCTGTCCCAAGATCTTCATGAGTTTAGGAACACTCTCTTAGTAAACAAGGTAAAGGAGGAAAACTTTTCTTGAATTTTAGAAGAAAAACTCTATTCATGTTACCTCTGGCATTTGAAAATGCTTCACTGGTTCAACCAGAGGTGGTGGAGCGCTGACTGAACAAGAAGGCAGTGGGGGAACAGGTTTGCAGAGCAATGATTTTCTTTGGATTTGAGAAATGTCACAGTTAAAAAAAGCAAAACTTGTCTGGCCACAGTTTGCACAATGGAAATACTAGGACTTGCTAGTACCCTCCTGAGTGATAGAGTAAGAATTCAGAAAGAAAGGGTGAATTTGAAGGCACACAAGTTGTGGAGCTACTAGGAAGAGTGAAGATAAGGAAAGGGAAATGAAGTGAAATGTGACATAAAATAATAGACAAGAGTAGAAGATAGAAGAGAAAGAATTTGACAAATGATGGTGTGAAAGGAAATGTTATTCCTTTTTGCCAATATGGAACTCAGAGAATCACAGTTCATACCTCTTAAAATTTCTGACAACTGACATATGAAGCAAATGTATGACATGTATAAAAAGCCATATTTGGTCAAATTTGCTGGATCTTGATAAAAATGTTGGAAAGAAGTCTTATTTAATTATGATTATCTAGGGGAAATTATAATATTCAAGTCCTATAAACTGAAAGTTTGCAGAGATTGAAAAAGAATGATTTCATTATTTCAACAGAAGATCAAAATAATTTGTGAGAATTTCTTATCCATGATAGCACTGATAACACCATGGAAATTGGCAGGCCATAGTCAACTAAATCTAATAAACTTTTCTTTGATAACTAAACGGAAATGAGAGTCAATTTCTTAAACTTTACAAAATCCAAGAGAAAATAAGTTGAATTCCTCTTGACTTATTTATTATAGTCCCCTGGAGAAGTCGATTTTACTGAAAATGTTAAGGCAGTTGCATTATTTATAATGGTATCCAAAAATCATAATATAGCTGGCAGAAAATTGAAAGGCTACTAAGAAATGAAAAGGAAATAATATTTATTTTATTTAGTTAAAATAGATGGGATTATTAAGTTATACCAGCCCCATGCATCTGGAGAAAAAATATCCACCACTATTTAACCAGAATTATAAACTTGCTTTAATAGATAGACAATAGCTCTTCTTTAAGAAATACATAGCTAAAGGCAAAAAATAAGCACTGACTAAGAATTCCATATATTGATTTGGGATGTTAATTGCTATTATTTGTAATCCAAGTTTATCTTGATTATGATGAGAATTTGCCTGGTGGTTTTCCCAAAGGATTTTTAAGTGAATGCTTTCCATTTGTTAATATCTGTTGTGGTTAATTGTGTAGCACAATTTGGCTCAGATTCTGATTAGGTCTTCAGCTTCTGACAAATTGGTAGAATTATAGTATTATTGTATTAATTATTGCATAAAATGTAGTAGATGAAGTTTCAAAGTTCAGGAAGAAGAGTTCTGAAAACTGGAGTACAAGATGCAGACTGAATAACCAAATTATATCTCAGTAAATTTCAGCAACCAGGCTATGTAGAAATGACTTCATTTATTTCAGTTTATACATTACTTTTGATGGCAGATGTGCTGACAAAGCCTGCAACTGATCACAATAAAATCACCCCAAGAAAAAGTCTGTCCTATATAATAAATTTTATTACCCTAAAATATCTGTATAGTGTCTAAGTAGAACAAAACAGTTACCATAGTTTTAAACATCTTATTTCAAAGCTGTGTGACTCATCACTGCAATACATTTGATGTCAGAATAATGTAGTAGGGCTCATGTTTGTGTGTGCAGGGTTTCTGTCCTGAAGTATTTAAAGGAAGTCATTATTCAATAAAATACCTGTCACTCGAACAGTAGATTCGAATACACAATGTTGAATAGAAGTATAATTTTGCAATAGATTTTTAGATGTTGGACAGAATTAAGTACCTAGAGGCAAACTCAAACTGTAGCGCCACATACACACAGATCTTTTCTCCCTGAAGTAATGAAAGGAAAGCACATTGCAGTACACAATATGACCTTTGGGTCTCATGCTTGTCAGAAGTTATAAAAATTCAACTACAGAAATCCTCATTATAAGGATTACTAGAAACAAGCTTTATTAAACCACCTCAGCTATTTAAAAGTAAAAAATAAAATAAGTAAAAATCAAATATAACCCCTTAACCTCAGTACCAGCAGGATGCCATTTGTGATAGAAATGACCAACTGTTGTAATCTTATAATTCAGGGTTAAATTTAATGTTTGTTTCACCTTCTTTTTCTAACTACAGTAACCTTCTGAGAAATGCCATCACTTAGTGTTTTCTTTAATAGGAAGGGTTAGAAAAAGAAACAGAAAGCTAATGGCTCTTTTTTTTTTTTCTATAACTAAACCTGAGGCTGTAATATAACAGATGCCAAATATGGCTTATGTTAGATTTGTTCTTCTAATACTTTTTTAAGGCAATGTATGTACTATTTTCAAAAATGACTGAACAAAGAAAGAAGTTTATGATTCTGAAACAGCAGTGCTTGAATGTTAATCTTCCCCTACAATCAGCACAACAGCTATTGCCAGCCATGCAGAAATACACAGGAAAAAGTCACCACTTGATAGAAAAAAGTCCTGGAAAAAGCAGTTCATTAGGATCAGGTGGAAGCAAAATGCACAAGCTCTTTCACTCCAAGCACGAGCTTAACATAACAACTTTCTCAAAAAATTGCAATATTGACAGACCTGTGGAGGAACCTGCCTCCTTTTTTGGTCAGGGGTTGTGACATACACAGCTTGTGCGTATGCGTAACTTTTGAAGCGCGGTTTAGGAGAAGGCGAAGGTCCCTGGGGTACCCCGACTGTGATCTACAAATAAATTACAACGTACATATGGGTAGGAGCACGGATTGTAGCAGAAAATACTGATTTTAAGAGCAACTGAAGAAAAAGAAGCAAGGACAGTGTTGGTATTCAGCAGGAAAAATGGGATGGTATTAAGGAAACCTCTCATTTAATCTGACACCCTTACCAAAAGCAACAAACTGTCAGGACTCAACACCAGCAGAATAACAATGTAAGGTGAAGCTTCTTTATAATTTACAAGCAGACGCTCAAAAAGCAAGTGATCCTTTGTCACATCTTGAATAAACCGAGCCAATACTTATCTGCTCAGTACTCTAAAAGAGAGTGAGCATCCCATACCCAACATAAAGATTAAATTCAGGCAAGTAAACTAAGCCTAAAATGCACTAAACACTTCAGCAGAGACTGTCTGATAGTTTCAGTTCAAAAAACTGACATTGCAATCATAAATTAATTCCAAATATTACATGAGTTTTTTGAGAGGATAACAGTAAACTGAGATCGTTTTAAAAATCAAGTCATTGTAAATAAGATGAAAAAAAATTAAAAATATATCATGACTATGGAGAAATGATAACAGCTGTTCTCTAAAAAGGTAAAGATGTTTCTATTTCCTTTCAAATGTAAGCCTCCACAAATTTATTTTGCCCTTGAGGCTTTTTGCCACCATCAAAATGTGCAAAGTTGTCCAGCTCAAGTGCAAAGTACTTACTTGCTAAATAGTAATTTTTAAAACAGTCTGGTGTGAGATGAAAGCCACTATGAAAGTACATGCAGAGAAGTACATTTGACTTGCCTGTTGATGAGACTTTGCCCATTATGCCCATGTGGTTTTTGCCTTCCACTGGCCATTTAACATCAAACTCATGGGGCAGGCAGGGAAACAACCACTTTAGAGCAGCAAGATGAAAGCAGAAAAGTGAAACTCACTTCTTGTGAGAAATGCTGTTCATGTACTTCTATGTGCTCTTCTCTGGTGACCCTTGAGTGCCGTGGTAACATCTCCACCTCCCTGATGGCTTCCATGGTGACTTGCTGGGGCAGGACTTGAAAGAGCGAAGTCACATACATTAAGATGGACTTTTTATCTGGACAGGCAGTTGCAACATCTGGAAGGCAAATTAACATGTGTCATTTCAGTTCCCACATTCGACATGAGAAATAGCCCATCAGTTTCGTGGAAAGTTGATAGACTAATGAGCAACCTATTGTACACATAAATACTCTAGAGACTAATTAGAACCTTACCATCAGTTCCAAAACTGCAGAACAAACTTGCATATCAATGACAAGGAGCCAAAGTTTATACAGGCAATGTTATTTCATCCAATCTGAATTTTCCATCTATATTTCTTGTGTCAAAATGCAATTTGACACTGTGATCCCCATTAAGCAGGACTAGACATAGGAAAAAGTGTATTTGCTTGTGCTGCATAAGTACTGCAATTCTAAAAAAGTAAGGACAACCTTATCTTCCAAGTCATGCCTTTTACGTTCTCCCCACATCATTTAGCCACTGAAAACAACAATGATGCAGGGGGGAAAAGAAAAATACCAAGTTTTGTTGTGAATGGGTTCATAAAAACCAACGATTGAAGTTAAACAACAATAAAGCTGCATAACTTTTATATTTTACTCAGTCTTGCATTCTTCATGAAATCTGTGGAACATCAAAGGAGCATGGTATTCACAGGCATTAAAATACATAATAGAAAAACTATTAAAAAAAAAAAAAACAAAAAAACACCAAACCTGTAAAATCTCCATGGTCTTGAACACAAAGACAATTTCAGCTTTTGCACAAGGCCATGTTATGCATCAGCAGGAAGAACGCTTTCTCTGACTCAACAATTCAATAACGATTTGGAAAAATGTAACACATGTGACAGTGACATAATTACTTTATTATTTGCCATTAAGGCTTACTTCCTACGCTCAGTCCAATGAATCAAGATGCAAAAGGACAGTTGTACAAGAAATTTATCATTAATTCCATACATGTTTTAACATGCGC
>VZTT01003832.1:2543-33022 GCA_013400855.1 Buphagus erythrorhynchus
TAACATCAGATGATTTCCAGAGCGGCGCCCAAGCCTGCAAATAAAATGTGAAAGGTATCTCTTGTGTGCATTAGAAGAACAGGTTTGGAAACTTGTAAAACCCAGTGTTTGGCAACGCCATCTCTGTGCTTGTTTATTTGAGACAGATTATTTGATTTGTAACAGTTCCCAGCCTGGGAGTCCCTCATTTAAACCAAAGTGCAGATTGATGGCCTCAGCCCTGAAGTTCCCTACTGTGTGTGAAGACTGTGGCCACCACACATGCACATGGCCAACCTTACTCACATGAGCCATCCCATTTAGATATCCATTTAGATATGGGGCAGCGATGCCATACCCTAAATGGTCAAAGAAATAATCCAAATATCAAATTCCTACTTTCATTCAAGCAAACACATAATCCTTAACATACCAAGTAGTGCTGTAAACAGCTATTGAAAGCAGTAAGTCTTAGGCTCTGAAACTGATTATACATCTAAAATCACTTGGGTTAATGAAATAATTTAGTTTCTATTCGTGTTCCATTGGCTCTTTCTCTCCTTTCATTAATTTTAAACCACACAAAAACTGATTAAAATTACCCTCAGTGGAAGCAAATGGTCACAGTCTTTGTTCTAATCCCCACAGAGTGTTTGATATTATTTTCAAATCAAACCTAATTAACAGTGTATATTCTTTATTGAAATCTGAACATTTCTGTTTATTACATATCAATGCAGATTCTTGTTGTGTGCTGTCATTTTCATAATATTGTTCTGGTCTATATCTTTGTCCTTAATTTCAGGAGGCACCACATTACACTAGAGACTCCTCTGATAGAAAACAAACCTTTTTCTTCTCCTGTATTTGTCCTGGTTTTAATACTGTGTGTATGTACTGGTTTAAAAGCAGTGTGTGATAGGGAATTGAAACAGAGGATTCAAAAAAAGAGAAGTGTCCTTTTCAAAACTACCAGTGATGCCCTTAGAAAATGGCACAGGAGCTGAATAAAAAGACTTTTCAAGATCAGGTGTGAGTTCCAGTGATCCAGCAGTAGTGGGATGGTGACTGCTGCCAGTAGCTCTGCTTCTGTCACTAGGACAATGTTTCCAGGTCAACATAAAGCATAAACACGTTTAAGTCCTTTTTGCATGTAAGATGGAAAAAGACTATGTTGTAGAAGCCCTGCTTTGTACAAGATGGCTCTGTTACTCACATGATGAAAATGAAACATTTGCTAAAGTGTCTTAGTGAAACAATGCCCAAAACTACAACGAAAAAAAGAAAATTCAAATAAAAACATCCAAGCAGAAGTAGATAAGTGTGTAAGCATAAAATATATTTGGAATAGCTGTGATGCAGCATCTCAGTTGTAGTCAGGATTCTGGCTGGCCAGCTCGGCCCACCAGCCACAGAGGTGAATGTCTGTCTTGGAGAGACACTGCTTCACTGGGGCTCAGGGCAGTAATCCCAACATTAGCATTGTTGCACCTGTGTTGATGAAGGCACAGGCATGCCAAGGTCTTGGTATGACCAGAATAAAGTATCTCTAAATAGATTTAGAACTCAAGTAGCACTTACTGTTATCAATTCTCCTCAATGGCCATCTCCTACCATTTTAAGGGTCTTCAAATCTGCATAGTTGAAGTGAAGATATGAGAAGGACCACTTGTTATGCATAAGGAAGGCTGCTGAGTAATTTAATTTTAAATGCATTTCTATGGTAAGAGCTAGATTTTTTTCCCTTCCTGACATCTTAGAGACATCATTGGGATTCAGTGCTTTTAGCAATTAATTTATTTAGTTATTTGGATGGAATTGCAATTGGAAGGCTTATTTCCAGTGAATCGTTCTTTGTTGCTAATATTTGGCAGGGGGACACTGTTTTGTGTTTTATCCTCAATCACTGATACTGAATGGATTTGTCTGGAGAAATAAAAGAGGTTCTGATAAAATGAGTACAGATCCCTCATGAAACATAATTTTGAGTGTGACATTCTTTCAGACAGAATGACTTTTAGGAACTGCTTGTGGAGGGATATTGATTATGGAACAGAATTATTTGGGATACCTGAATACAACTGTGAAGGCTACATAATATCCTAGATTTATATCTAAAGGTAAGCAAGTCATATGTAATGAGATTAAGAAGACACAAGGATTACATGATTTTTATGTGGCTGTAAATAGTACTTCTCTGGACAAATGTAGTAAACCAAACCCAGAATTCAGCAAGACTTTCTGCCCTCAATCATCTGGAGCTGGAGATGATTTTGGAACTACCTTGCTTAGTTCAGACAGCAATAGCTTAATTTTTAAAAGTAACTATCTTCATTGGAATGCTTCAACATTTGGATACTCACTTGAATACAGTTTTCAAAATCTGAGATGTGCTATTTTCTGTTGGTTTGTGTCTGCCAGGTAGAAATAAAAGTAGCTTAGATCACTCTCCCATGTGAGTGTTAAATCTACAGAGGGAAAAATAGGAGAGCAAAATAAAAGTAACCTGATTCTATTTGAGGTGTTCCTGAAGCAGTATGGAAAACTGCTCCAGGGGCACCTGGGTTCTCCATTGATCTAGTGACCTCAGGAAAGTTGCATCACCTCTCAGTTCTTCATGAAGCACAGATTATGCTCAAGGCCTCCTTTTGTCGCATGCTTTCAGATCTGTTGATGAAAGATGCTTCACAGAAATAATAACCCTATTCACAGAGAATTTAATGTCTTATTTTCAAATTTATTTTCCTTGTTACTGCAAATGGATTCAAGAGTACTGGAACCAGGAAGCCCAATATGTGCTTTAGGCTACTCCAGCTCTTCAAGGGAAACTTGTCCTGAAAAACAGATATTTAGTAAGTGTCTTCCTAAAAGGACTCTGAATATCTGATATGTAATCTGCTTATTCTGTTTTATACTCTTGTTCTTGGTTGCTTGCCCCTTTTTTTTTTCTTCTCCTTCCTTCCAAGTCTTGCAGAAACTCAGTCTTTGAACTCTTCATTCCTGTCAAATCAGGCTGACATGACCTAAAGGATCAGAAGTTCATATGGGGGTGGGATGGGTGGACAGAAAATCTTGTGTAGCATTATTGTGTAGGTCTCTTATCCTTAGGACACTGGGGCAAAAGTCATGCCTGCCTTCATCCCCTCTGCTTTGAAAACCATAGAATGGACTTGCCAAAAATTGAAGCTATCTTTATCCTTGGCAAATGGGATGGAATTCTAGCCAAAAAAGCAAAAGAATAATATTTACAGCACAGATGGGACTACTTTGTGCATGAATAGAACAGGTGAGGCATAATCTAAAATCCTCATTGCTGTTACATTCCTACAGAGGAAATGAGAAAAGTTATGTATAGGACTACTAGCTCTGTGCAGCACTGAGCTATCCAGGGAAGACAAAAAAATATATGGTTAGCTTTAGAAGGGGCAGCAGGAAGGAGAGCAATAGTCTGACTTACATGTTCACAGTGATGAAATCAAGCCTTAGCACCAAGAAAAAGGTAAGGTAGATACTTTATGTGAGAGAGGGAACCTTTCTAATGCAACGGTTGAATGGATTAGGTGGGAACTCTACAATCTCTGATTTAAAAACCTCTGGTTTTTAGGACAGGATTATGCAAGTGTCTGTCGGGAATTACATAAGAATACCTGATAACTGCAAGGCCTCCTGAGCTCCATTTGAGCCACCTTTTCTATGATTGTTCCATAAAGTACAGGTTGTCTTGTGAAACACAGATATGCAATGATGCAAACAGGACCTTTGTGCACTAAGCTGTTAGGGTTTGTCTAGCTGAAAGTCTGTCTTACGCAAAGCAAAGCTGCTGGTAGAAATACTGTCCTAAATGAATCATTCAGCCCTCAGAGGAGGGAGAACCAAAGCCTTTGAAAATAGCCCCAACTTGCCAATAGCACTGGGACTCAGAAGCACTTTCAGCAGCATTATGAGCACAACTCTTAGAATGGTAGCATAATAAACATTACATAACACTACTGCCTTGCTAAAGGCTACAAACACTTTTACCTCATCTGGGTAGCTCCCAAGCAGAAACAAGCTTCTCATCTTTGGCTTCAGTCTTGGATACTGGAAGCTGATGGCATGTGAGGTGAAGAAGCAGCATCCATGTCATGTCCACAGCTAGAGAAATATTAATATTAGAGAAAGGCATTATCCATCAGGGAAACAAGTTGCTGTTTGTTGTGAGCTTGGGTGACAGAATTCAACAAGTGATATTGCATCAAATGTCCAGATCCCAAACCCTTACTCATGCATGCAGTCTTATTTAATCTTCTCTGTAGTCAGGTGCTTGTTCAGCCCCATAATAATTTCCTGAGATACTGACAGAAATCACTACCAGCCTAGAAGGCAGTTGTAATATCTTTGAGCACTGCCCAGTGACACTGGATCTAGTAGCAGAGTTTGTGCATTGTGCTGAAATGTGGCTATACAGCAAATCACTGCTGCTTGTTGTTTTTTTTTTTTTTGTCTCCCCATGAATGCTGATATATACTTTTCCATTAATTTTCATGGACAGTTATGGATAAATATCCAAGCTTTAAGTTTTACACAAATATATATATTTGCTTGGAAAGAAGGTCTTTAACTCAGCAATATTAGTTTTTATAAAAAAAGAAAAAAGTCCATCAGAGGGTTTTTTTAATCAGAAAACTGTAAAACAAAAGAAAAGCTTAATAATGTTTTATTGCATCTTCTCTAATACTTTCTAGTTAACTAAATTTACTGAGAAAAGCCTCTAGTTTTCCAGTCAGCACAAGTACCAGGCTTACAAAACCACTTTTGCTCTACAGAAAAGCAGCATAAAGAGTTGCTTATGGGGAAATTCTAACTTGTCACATTAAACTTACTGAGCTGGGAGAGAAAAGAAACCCCAACAAATCAGTGAATGGTGATGCTTGCAGTCTGCCTTGAACTCACCAAGTATGACGAACAGTGACACTGCTATCTTAATGTATTGCTGACAGAGCTGCTGTACTCATTAACCTTTGATGAAACAAGATGTCACTTTGTTCACATCAAATGCTCCTTGATGCCAGTGCTCAGAGACTGTTTTTGTTGCTGATGCAGACATCAGCTATTGTTGAAAACATTCTCTCTCCCAGCATTTCACTGCCCATGAGGATTTATAGGTGCTGATCATTATCAATCTGCAAATGGAGTCTGAAGCCAGGAGTGCGTGTTTAATTTCTGCAGCTTTTAATTATTTATTTTTTATTAAAAATCTTTAGTTTAAATGTAATCCACCTCTATTTGAACACCTGAAAACGTTAAGTTCTTGATGTGCTGCTGGATGCTGCCAGGAGCTCAAGAACACATTTGAGTGATCCCTTTGTCTTTCTCTTTGAGGCTACTGGAACTACTAAAGAATTATTTGCAGCATTAGAGCTACATATTAGAAGCACACTGTAGTGGGAAGAGGGGTTGTGTAACATTCTGGTCAGCATTATGAATAAACAGTGGTGTAGCATGGATTGAAACAGACTGTTCCTAGTTCCTGATCTGTTCTCCAGTCTTTTATCAGCATTGCTTCTATTATCAGCATTAGGAGCCAATCTTGCTGTTCTGTGTAAATATGTTGTCTAGCATGGAAATCCTGAGTGACTGGGAATAATTCTCTAATCTGGGACTAATTTTTGTTTAGTCTTTACTTTGCATGATAAGTACATTTGTATTGCTATGAGATAAATGAAAGCAGAGCAAGAAAGAAAAGGAAGTTTTTTTATTTTCTTGCTGAAAATAGAAATTTTCACTACTGTAACCCTGAGATCGGGGGTACGTGTTCTCACAATTGCTTTTGTGTCTGTTATTTTAGTGGACAGAGCAATATTTACAGATGACCTCTAATGACATTCTTTCCACTTTATAGTCCTCAGTATCTTTTTCCTTACATTAGGGGACTTTACAGTTTTGTATTCAATTTTGTTTGATTTAATTTTTTTTTAGGTCTGCAATCATTACACCTGTCATGCAAATGTAACATCTTGGGAAGCATTTGAAGATAAGAGTAGGGACTCTTCTAATTTGCAGTTTTGCAAAAGAAGAGCATCTGATCATAGCTCAGTGCTGGAATTCTATCTAAAGGTCATGCCATGCCTCAGGGGGTGATGAGCTGTCAAAGCTTTGTGGGATAATGAAGCTCTAGAAGTGTTTTTTAAGAAAAAGATTTGAAGGAAGCTAGGTAAACCAGCAAATTGTTTAGGGCATAGGAGACTTCAGACTCATGCAGTAAGAGGAGACAGCAGAAGTGAATGTTAAAGACAGAAAGTGTAAGTGGATGAGATGCAGGCAGGAGTATTTTCATGGGAAATGTAGGAAATATTAATAGTTTGCTTAACACTGAAGTGCATCTGTCTCTTATTGAGTGATGAAAGCCTGGGAGATTAACCATCCACACAAGTCCAGCTTTACAAGATGAACATGTGATATTCACAGAATAGCAAACTTACATGAAATGTGACCGTGCCACTAAACAGCAACACAAAGGAGAGTGCATCTGAGAGTGCTCATGGAATATGATCAAGCATAGCTGATACAGAGTCCTTGAAAAGTGCTGGTAAATATACTCATTTAAAGACTTTCACCTGTTGCTTTAAATCATTCATACCCCATGGCATGTCTGCCAGCACTGTGACCCCTGGCTCACAGTGAGGAACATCAAAGGCACACGGGAGCAGATCAGGTCTCAGGTAGGCGTTGCACCCTTGTTATGGATAAAAGAAGTGACAGTAAGTTATAAAACAGGTGGAATTGGGATACTACTGATGTGAGTAACCCAACAAATAATTCTGCTCATGCAGAAACACAAAGATGGTGTTTCGAAATATTTTTTTGTCTTGAGACGTGTGAAAATACATGGACTGTACACTGCTACATTATTAAAAGCCCTTCTTGACTTCATTGATTTTTTTTAGATTTTTTCAGTCCAAGAAGGATTTATACTCTCTGAAATTGCCTGTAAACCCAAAGGAAAGTAAGATTCTTAGCTAATTTTTATCAATCAGGTTAATCTTTTGGAGATACATCACCATGCCATGTAACATCTCTGCTGTCAGGCTGCTTATGGTCAAGTGTTTACTGTCAGGCACGATTTTCTGCTGAAATGGCTGTTTCCTCTGGAAATACACACATGCTGCTTCCCAATCTTTGAATGTTCTTAATTTGCTTTTACGTACAACATGTACAGACTGGTTTTAAAACAGTAGAAATTGCTCCCTGGAAATGAACTGTAGTTAAAATGGAAGACAAGCTCATTTACAATCAGAACCAACAAGTCTGAAACCATGCTCTAGGTATCTAATATCAGGCCAATTTCAGTAATGTTCATTTGACTATATCCTGTGTAATCTGTAGTTACTGTACCAGAAAAAGTCTGTTATCAATGTTTATCACTTCTAGTCACTTAGAATCCTAACATCAGAACACTTTTTGAACAAGAATAAAAGCACTTTCATAATCCCTTTCAGAGAAAACAATTTTCAGGGTATTTGTCTGAACTAAGGGAAACTTTAGGAGTTAAACACATTCATAATAATGCTGATAACATGAGTTTCAGGGTTTCCATATGGTCCTAGACATTACTGACTTTGGAGAGCATTATTTGTCATCCTAATACAGGGCCCAAAGAAGTCAGTGCTTTCACAACAGTAACTGTGATTGCAAAACCAGAGCCATACCCAAGCCCTCACTGTAATGAGTATCTGCTCTCTGTGCTAATACACACTTACATCCTGTCTGCCTTACTGACAAAACCGCTGCTGCAGTCTTTGAACTGTTCATACTTGAGTGTTCTCAGGGTTAAAATTCTGTTTAGTAGAGAGTTGGTGTTTGGGATGGATTTTTAGTTTTTCAGTAGTAATTTTAATTTTTTTTTAAGTTTACTTTGTTTGGTTGCTGTTTACTTTCCTAGTGGTAAAGGGGAGGGGGGAAAAGGAGAAAGTTTTATCGTCTCCTCTGAGTGGCCAGAGCCTGTCTGTGACCTTCTTTGAGAAGTGATTTCAGTGAGTCAGAAATGCTTTCCCTAGTGTTTCTATGTACTTTCTCCTGGGTTTTGTGATCCAATGTGTATCACAGGAGTTCAGGTTTCATAGTGCCCTTCAGCAAAGTGTGTTTCTAAGACAAACAGCAGCCTGGTGGTTGCACTGAAATGCAACACTGCATAACCTCACTGACATGAGGAAGCTGGATGAATGCCAGTGGAATGTGGACCTGGTGGAGATGTGGTGGGCTCTGTTGGGAGAGAGGGAGAAAGGGCATTTTCTGGAGGCTGGAAATGTGTGGTGTTCACATTCAGGTGCAGAGACAGCAAATTAAGGTAATAAACAGCTATTTGGTTCACCATGGCCAGATGCTCATCTGACAGGAAAGGACAATATTTTCTGTAGAGTTGGAAATAAAAACCACTACATTTTCAAAATGCCTCTGCTATCCCTCCATCCAGACAAAGACTTCAGACCACTCCTTTGGAAGATATTATTCAGTGACAAAGGAGACAACATCTTGTTTCATGCTTTAGAACACTTACTGTTTTTAATCAATTTGATTTTGGTTTTCCCCATGGTAATGAGTCAAGACCTCTTCCTCCCTGAATGGATTTCCGTACCAATTTTAGTTATTCTAGCCTGACTCAGTATAAAGTAATGGTGCATAGGAGTGTTCAGTGTTGTCTTTGTCAGTGGATGCTGTGGGAGCAGTTCCAGAAAACCTCTGGTTTACATGTATGAAGGTTGAAAGGTCTCCTGTCCTAACAAAGAGAATCATGATCTTGAAGTAAGCACAATGTTCAATATGATAAGTTAGCTTTTACTGGGTTTTTTTTGTTGATTTTTTTGGTTTTTTTTTTTTTTCCATCAGGGAGAAATTGGGTGCTTAAAATATGGGCACAAGTTTAAGCCCATTCTCAGATCCCAGGGCACTGAGTTGGGCTGTTTTCCATACTGCAGACAAAGCTGTTGGAAGCTGCGAGTTTTGCCTACTGCCAAAACTGAATTTGAAATCCCCTCTTGTAATTTTTCATCATCTCTTTTCACATCACTGCTGATTATCATTGATATTGGCTTGGAAAAGGAGACGCTCTCCTATATAATCATGCAACCACCATAGTGTGCAGACCTTGCCAGGGCAACCTTTCTTCCTGCCGTGCTCTGCACATTTTTGCAACGACTGCTCTTGTAGCACAGGCGAGTTTCAGGGCTTAATGGGTTGGTGCCCACAGACCCAAACTCTTGGCAGGAACAGTGAGGTTAATTACTTTCCATTAAGGTGATGTCCTGGCTCGAAGAGACTTTTCCTGGTGACTTCAGCACAGCTTGGGTTTCACCCTTCAAATACCAGTGACTGTGCAACAAAAGAATGTGTCCTGCCAATTTGTGAACCTTTGATTTCGGTTGCTGCTGCCCTACTTAGCGCTCTGTGCCGGCTTAGCGGTGTCTGGCAGCGTGTGCTGACCCTCCCCACCTCCTGGGCTTGGCTTCCCCCAGCCTGTAACTAATAAGTGATGTATTATTTTATTTACCGACTGGTCTAATCTCTAACTGTACTGGACCGTGTTACTGGACACTTTTGTCTGTTGTAGGAGCTTCAGATTTTATTTTGGAAACTTGGCTAGTGGCAATCTAACCACAAAGGCTAGGAATAGGAATAGCAGCATACGGGCACTTTAGAGAACATTCGGACAAAATTGCAACAAATCCCAGAAATTCTGCACGGCTTACATATGCAAGGAAGGTTTATTTTTTAAGGCTGTTGTTGGTCCCACATATCTCAAGGACACCATGTCAGCCAGTGCATAGCCAGTTACATTTTATTTGTTTTGGAGATTAAGGAGAAAAAGAATGATTTTTTTTCTTGGTAAGATTTCTAATTGTCCATGAAGGTTTCTGAAGGATACAATTTTTCTTCTTTGATGAATTATCAAAAGTTCTTGGCCTCATGGTAAAAAATTTTGTTCAAGGTTACAAAGAAAATTTAAGACAATTCAAGGGAATATTCTCATTGACTTTAAGGAGATTGATTACCAGCAGTAATCACATGCAGAAGAGTTTTCTGCACTATCTCTCAGTTAAATTTAAACCTCGGCAAAATATCCACTGGAGTCAACTGGAAAGTTTTCCAGAGTATTGAGTCAGTATAAAACTGGGGACAGTCTTGAGGACCAGACCCACGTTAAATAGTTCTACTCCCTAAATACAAACAGCAGAAGGTGTCTGGATAAGCCAAGACAAATACCTTTCTTCTGTACCTTTTTCTAGGTACAGAAGGCCAGCCAAATCTAATTTTTAGCAATTGATGTGATAAATGCTGCTAAGTTGATATGGAAGTAGAATGTATCTGAAAATGAAATGTCACTTCAGCCTATAGTTGATACAGTCTGTTTCTCATTGTAACATTAATTTAATATATATCTAGTCACAAGTGCTGCTCAGCTTGTGTATTTTTTTTTTATTTTTTTTATTTATGTAGTATATAGGGACAATCAAGGCACTATGTTCTTTCCATAAGGTTTTTCCTTTCATAGCACAAGGCTGGAATGGAAATAATATGAGAGGGAAAGTGTGCTTCACCAATGCCAGGAAAAGAAAAGTATACGAAGTTAAAGCTTTTGATTTAAAGAACACAAAGTTTACAGTTCAAAAATCAACAACTTCCTCCAGTTTTTGGATACCTGGGGCCAATTTTCAAATGCAGATCTTTTTCTTTTAAAAAAACCACAAGCCCAAGAAACAAACAAACAAACAAAAAAACCAAAGCCCCCCAGCAACAAAACAAACCTGAAACAAAACAAATAGTCTCCACAAATGTCCTTTTAATGCCCTCTCTTATTACCTTACTGCGATGGACCTCTTCTTCCCTGGTCTTTTTACTCCAACTGACAAGTAATCTTAGCCTGCTAATCCTGACCCTTAAACTCTGCTACAATATAATTAACTTTCAGTGTCTCATGACTCTGATTTTTATGTATTAAATGCATGCCTTGTTATCCACTCAGTGCTGCATAGGACACAAGTTTCACAAAGAATGAAATCCAGTGCTTGGGAGAGAGCTTTATTCATCCATAAGACAAATAAACCCTATTTCCAGGACTTAAGTGACATTAGAGGTTTGTTGATATTGAGAAATTTAATCTGCCAAATGCTTAAAAAAATACTTTCCAGCTAAATTCACAGACTTCCATTAAATCTCCACTGATTTAGATTTTAAGGATTTTCTTCTAGGTTAACTTAATGGATTAAAAAAATATTGCCTAAACCATTGAAATTTTTTTCTTGAGGGGGGATACTAGTCAGCTGGCAGAGAGTTCTTGCAAGATCCTTTTGTAAGGTGATGATTTTCCACAGAAAAAATGATGAGCTTGTTTACGAAACAGAAAACTTTGAATCAGTAAAACTCCCATCCAGAGAGAAGCTGAATGACTCATAGAAAGAAAGAACTTTCTTACACTTGGAATCAAATTCATCGGGTTTAATACTGGAATACTGAAAGATTCAAAATTAAAACTTCTGTGACAGGCAGAGCAGGAAGGGCAGGATCTTACATTTATTAAAGCATGTGCTTCAAAAGCAAACTTTTTTTTTCCAAATAAGTCAGTTTATTGTTGTTTTTCCAGATTTTGATGAAAACAAACAAGATCCAGATATTAAATATCTTGTTTCCATGAGAAATAACAAGTTATCTTTAGAACAGCAGATGTTATTTCTTCAAATGAGAAAGGTGCACTTTAATTCACTTTTGCTAAACAGACTTTTGGCTCTATTGGCAGGTTGTCAGGAAAATTAAGTGGAAATGACACTGTGTTGCCAAAGTGCAAAAGACTTGGATTCAAAATCATGTCCACCAGAAACCCATTTCAAGCCATCGGTCTGGGAGTTTTTCCATGGCTTCAGTTGAAGTGAAAAGGAGAAAACATGTCTAAAATTCATAAAAGCTCTGTTCATTCACTGGTCAAGTCATAGGAAAAGCTGATGATATCCATTTATTGCAAAATATTGATTTATCTTGTCAAATATATCCCTTCTAAAGGGGTTGAAAAGAAAGAGAGGCCTCTTGGAAGGCTGTAATTCAGCAGAGGATGCTGAAAATCAGGGCTTTCATTAGTAGAGTCAGTGAGAAACCTAAGGCTTGGCTGGGGAGAAGGACAGTCAAGTTTATCATTTAATTTCAAGAAGGTCTGGAGGCAGCCAGGAAGTGAGGGGACACTTCAGGACTCTGTGTTCTGTTTGTGTGTGTCCACAGGCACAGCTGGCAATCAAAGGACAGCAGAGTCTCTTGCTACTAACATGGGCAAAGCCTCCATCTCTTTGAAAACAGTTGTTTTTTGGGGAAAAGCAAGAATTACACTGGTTGTTTGCTACAGGCAAGAAAGAGTCAAGGAATAATGTGAGCCCCGAGCAGGGTGGGAGCTGGTGAAAGGCAGCCTCTCCCCAGGTGTACACAGGCAAAGCAGTGCACAAAGCACTGAGTGCTGCTGGGTTCAGCTGGGAGGGCCACCAGGGTGGGAAGGGCTGTCAGCAGGGTCATTAACTCCAGCATTCACCGTCTGCTTAGGAAAATCCAGGGCTTAAATTGATGGGAAATTACAAATCTTAAAGGAGTGGGTTGAGTGGCTGGAGGACAAAGGGAATGGGGAGTTCTCCTTTCTGCTGTTCCCCAGTGGCCACTCTCCCTGTCTCATCTCACTCTTGTGGAGTGCCCACTTGTGAGGGTTCTACTCTCATGGAAGGGAGAGAGTTGCTCAGGATCTAAATATTTCAGGTATTTGAGCAAATCTCTCTTGTGTCAAGCCAGTAAATCATCCTGAGAAAGGGAAGTTTGTCCCCTGCTCTTTTATACCTCTGTGGCTGAGACTCCTTACAATAAATGCTTCAGACAGTTGTGTCTTTTCAAAAAGAAGGTAAATGCCTGTGAGCTAGGTACTTTGATTTAAATTGAGCTCTGTCTAAAAGAACCATGGCACTTGTAAGCATGATTAGTACTTAAATCTGCTGTCACTTAGCCAGCAGACAATGCACATAACAGCCATTTAATTCTTGGCAAAAAACAAAGGTCTGTGTTGTTGATTTGTTTGGATTTTCATTCTTCTGATTTAAAAGAATGTAGCATTTATGGTGGGGATGTAGAGGAATTAGAAATTTTGAGAATAAATTCAAGCTCTACTAAATTCTCTGTTTTAGAAGTGACATGAACAAGCGAGAATGTAAATGAAAAACTTTGTGAAGGACAGAAAGCCTCTACCTCTGAATTTAAAAATAAAATGGGAGCCACTAAACAGCAAATGTGCTGTAGTGATAAAGAGAGGGAATTTTTTCCTGTTGCTATGAAATCACAAGAAGACTGGTATTACTTTATATATTTTGCCATTGCAATCTTTTGCCAAAATGCTGGAGGTGTAACATAATCCCCCATAATTGCATGTTTTGAGATAGAGCATTCCTTAGCTGTTTATATGGATTAAAACTTAGAATGCTAGAAGGCATTCCAGTCATAATGGTAAACTAATTAGCAATTAATACTGTGCTATGGTTTAAGAGTCAATTTCTGTTATACTTTGCTGGTAAAATACAAATATATAAGCTATGAATTATTTCATGTAGTTTTATCTCATTAGTGTGATAAACTCTTTATACCTTTACACACGGAAGGAAAGTGTCAAGGAATAGCAATTAAAGGAAAGTAGTGTTGGGTGCAGCACTAATTTCACAAGAAGTCATTACTTATTTGTAGACTTTATCTGTGGCAATAACTGACAAAAGGGCAGGATCAGATCTTTAAGATTCACATTTATGAATAGACCAAAAATTTGTTTTACCTCTCTGCTAAAGTGTTGGAATCCTGGAATGACTAGACAGATCATAAAACAATACTTCACAGGTTTGTCCTTATATAGATCTATTTTGGCACCTCTTTTTTCTAATGATAGGTTAATGTTGTTTAGTTTTCATCAGCTGCCAAGTATGAGTATTTCTCTGAATTATATCCAAACTGAATAGGTCTAAACTAAGATATAAGTCTATTTTTTTCCATTTACTTCTGTAGGCTTTGGACTTGATCCCTACTGAATCTTCAAAGTTGAATTAGAAATCTTGTGTAATCATACCTTCTTGTATCCCTTGAGCTGATTCCAGCCCTACAGCTGGTCTATGTAGAGATTTCTGATAGTGTAGAACACTAAGTGTGCCTGGTGAGGTTCTTTGAATTTGGTAATGTGTCCAGGCTGTTGATTTCTGAGAACCTGGAGAATGGAATCTAATGCTGTGTTTCCACACGGTGATTTTTATAGAGTTTCATTTCTTTAACAGAGTTACCATTCTTTGATTTATATTCAAATAACAGCAAAATTCAGGTTTATGGGCACATATGGTAACTCTGACTCACAGTACTGATAGTCACTGAGGATTCAGTCTGATTTAATAGTGAAGATGATCCAACAGGCAGGAGAAAGGCAAGAGCTTCAAAATAAAACCTTTAGAAACATTTTTTTCTCTGTGTTCTGTTTGCAGATATGACTTGAAATACTGGCAAAAACAGATGAAAGAGAAGTTTCTTTCCAAACCCTGGCTGTCAGCTTAAGTTACAAGTGCCTTTTTTAAAAATATTGTTGGTTTAAGTGCTTAGGTGTTTAAATAGGAAATTTGCATAGAAAGTATCTTTTTCATAAGTGCCCTTCTGCTTAACAAAATGGTTCTTATCAGAGAACAAGTCTGTCCTTGCAAGATTGGCTTGATTTTTTTTAACGCCTTGGCTGTAATTCCTGCATGCCAGCCAACCCTCCACAGATCCTCCAAAGGGGGGTACCTCTCTAAGTGGGTCATAGAAACCCTGCTGAAAACACTCAAAAGAATCTGGGGTCTGGGGACTTTTGGAGGATACTGAAGGAGTGAGATGGGAGAGTGCACAGGTGTTGTTTTCAAAGGTCTGGAGTAAATGAATTTTGCCTTTCCAAGAAAAACACACAGACTCAGCTAATGTCATTCAAGATATTCCTAGTGAAAGGCAAAACTGCTCACATTTAAATCTTTTTCCACATTTCATTATAAATTATGAGGAAGGGGAAGGACAACTACAGATGCACATATATTTTTTTTAGTTGGAAATTTTCCAGTTTCGGGTGTCCCCTCCAAAACATGAAAAATACACATCTCTGAAGTCTGAGTTTTTCCCCCAGTCCCCACCTTTCCCTTTCAGAAAGGAAAACATGGAGAACATTAAACCACATCACTGAACAGTAAAGGATTAGCCCATAAATGTGCAACTTTCACACTGCACAGCATCCAACCCCTGAGAACTGAGGTTTCTGTGGAATTTGCACCAGTCCATGGTGCTGTGCTTCAGTTTGCTCCTTTCTCCTCCCTTGCCAAGGAAGTGGCACCAGCCTCTGGCTTTGCATGGCTTCAGCCACTTCCCTGCTTGCCTCTACCACACTGCAAATCCCAGAGCCATGGGGACTGTGGGACCTCTTATGGCTTGTGGGGACCAACTGCTGGTGGAACAAGTGGTGCAGCTGCCCTGTTAATTCACTGGTGGCTATGATGGCACTGCTGTGGTTGCAGAAGTGCTGTGACCAGCTGCAGAGGGGACCTAGTGTTGCTCCACAAGCTGAGGATGACTTCTTCTGCATATGGCTTCTCCCTGCTTCCACCCTAGTTGACCAGATTTTGAGGTAGGGGCTGAATTCAGAGGAAATACCATCAGAGGTCGATTACCCCGATGGTCCATGCACTGGCTTGGAAGTCATGGAAATGTGGCTCCTTTGTCCTTCAGCCTTTTGGCTCCTGTGTGTGTTGAATGTATTTTCATCTGCAGCTTTATCTGTCTTATTGCTCATGTTTTAAAAGTTGAGACCTCAGAGGTATTTTGGCGTTGTTAGACAATGGTAAGTGTTTAGGATGCTGGAATTCCCCGAGGCAAGGATCTTGCTGAAGGCTGTCTCCCCAGCACAGTGTAGAGCTGTGTAGATAAACTAAGATTTATCCCTTTTTCTGGGGAGCTGCTTGCCTGCCTGGAGCTGCCTGTGTATGCCAGTGGATCGAGCCAGTGCAGGCTATTGCTGATCACAGCTGGTTAGGCCAAATGGTGTGCCAGAGCCATGGCTGTGCCTCTCCCAGGGTGTCTGCTTGTTGCCTCTTGCATGTCTGTCCTGTGCATTTTGGTTTGTCACACCAAATGTTTTGGTGTGACATACTTGCAGTGAGACACTAGAAGTTCTATCGTGGGATTGTAGCAGGTGATAGCATATTTTCCATTCCAGTTCTTAAACTTAATTAAGAACAATCAAAAATTAAATTGAATCAAACACGCATTCGCTCTGCTTGTCAGTCTGAGGCAGCGTAACACGGCTCTGATTTCTAACCTGGATTTAAAGTTTTGTCCTCAATTAGGTTATCTAATTTGCTTCATTTAAACAGTACAGGAAAATGAAAGGCAGGTGTTTCCTTCATTGAGCACCTACTGTTATCCTTTCTTTTCTATTTTGAGTTATAGTCACAGCATTTTTAAATAATGAACCAGGACCTCCTCCTCCTCAGGAAAGTTGAATGTACAATATAGGACTGGAGTGAAGCTGATTCTCCTGGCAGTTACTGTCATAGTAGATAAAGCTCTCCCATAAACGGGAAAGGGAAAGGAAAGGCAGCTCCAAACCTTTATTTATCATCAGTGTGTCTTAGTGGTACTTGTAATTTCCTGTGGCTACTGTGACTAATAAAACAAAAGAGTTCCTGGAATAAAGGAGCATAAGCAGAGCTCTGTCCTGAGAGCACAGCAACAGCATCCCAGATAAACATGAACTCTGTTCACAAAGTTATGGAGCTCTCCTAGCACAGAACTGTGCAAAATGAAAGAGCCATATTATCACTTGGCTGAATAGTGATTTGTTTCCCAGTTCAGCCAGGGTGGCAGGCACTTACTTTGTGTTCTATTTAATTGCTGTGTTGGTCTTTTGTGAAGGTCAGTGGTTGATCACTGGCTGCAAAGAACAAAAACTTATGAATTTGAGGCAGTCAAAAAACACCCAATATAAATTGTTTTTAAATTATTCAGTTTGAAATTACCTTGTTTGTATAGTAATATAGTTATCATAATCAAAACTGTAGGTACCTTACAATTAAAGAAAGAAACGGATGATTTCTGTGCATTCATTTGAAACACAAGAGCTCAGAGCTTGCCTTGGAGAGCCTTAACAAAGTACTAAAGAGTCCCAAAACAGGGATCAGCATGAAGTATCCTGATACTGAGTGAAGAAGGAGTTTTTGGAATAGCCTTTCTTGATTGTTTCAGAAGAAAAGTGAGCATTCATGCTATAGGAAGTGTTTTCTGAGAATTCCTGGAGGCTGAGGAGTTCTTAGTTATGCCAAAGTTTTGATTGTTATGACTTTTTACGTTGATTTTCCACTAGCAATGGGCAAATTTAATAGAGGCCAGCGGTTTCATGCATTTTAGTAAAGGATGTTTATTAAAACCTTACCCAAAGTACTGTGAGATAGAAATCTTCTGAGATTAGATATTTGGAAAACTGTTGCTTAAGCTGCAGGAAATTGGGTGTGATCATTTCATTATGAACCAATTTGATTGCTGGCTATCTCTTTGTAATTCAAGCGAAAACCTGCCAGAAGATTTACCAAATGCTGCTCTGGATGTTGATCTCAGCTCCATGATATAATTCACTCCACTGATTTCAACTGAAGGACAGCAGTACTGGGACCATCTCTTCTTTGTCAGAGGACTTACTGGGCTGTACAGCTAACACCATTTCAGAGGTCTTTAGGGACAGGGAGCAGCACTTGTAGCTGATGAAATTCTACTTGCAATAACACACAGACATGGTATTGAAATGGTGTTTTTCTCAGCCTGCTGTGGTTTGAAACACTAGCTTTAATTTCACAGCAGTTGACCTTGATCATGCAAGACAATAAGCAGCAGCACCGTGGAAAAGTCCCAGAATACAATTCTCTTTAAAAGAAGCAAAACAAATTTGATCCACTGGTAATCTTAGAAGGTATTTAATCTAGCAGTGAGATGACGGCTTTAACAGGAGAGTTTAAAAACTTCTACTCCTATGCCAGTCCTAATGATTTTCAAGTACAAATAAGCACTCAGATCATTAAATTCCCAAGTACGTTACCCCTACCTCCTTCTTGAAAAGCCTTAACTTTTAAGAAATGGCCTTTACCTGTAGATAAATACTGCACGTGGTTGGGCTATGAGGCTCACATTCTTCCAGGCTGGATTCATATATGCACACATTTTTTAGCACAGCACATGCATGAATAAGCAGCAGGAAGGTTATGTAAATACCACGTTCCTATTCCACTCCCTTTTAAAGCACATTCCATGCTCGTGAAAGCTGATGGGCTGGGAAGCAAGAAAGGCAATACAATTCTGTGGCCTTATATTCTGCTTTATAAAGGCAATGCAAACATTTTTTCCCCACCTGGTCTCATTAGTACGGGTGAATGAAAGGGGGAATTTTCTGTGGCTGATAGTCCCATTCTTGTGCTGTGCCATTATTAGCATACAGTGCAGCATGTAGGCAATATTATTTGGGGGAAGGGGAAATGGGCTGGCTTGCTTATTCCCTCCATTTATGTGTGCACAAACAACTGACACTGAGGGTCTCATTTAGCAAACCTTCCTCTGTGTGCACTCCAGCCTGCCCATGCTGGAGAGGCTGCTCAGAACGTGCTTAACTGTATTCAGATGTTTAAATTCAAAAGGACTTGAACATCTGCTTCTCATTATGTACATGCTTAAGAGCTTTGCTGAATCAGGGCCTTAGCCATTAGGAAATAAACAGAGACCACCAACTTATTTTACATATACTCTTGAAGAGTGTTCGGATAGATAGTAATGACTTTCAGTCAGTACTGCCCAAAGTTGGCTTTGAACTGCTGACCTAGAGGTGAAAGGCTTGTATCCTATTACCAATCCCTGGGGCAAACCAGACTTACTTGTTTTCAAATATTAATGAATTAAGTCAAGTCAAAAATGTAGCCCCATTGATTGCCTTTCCCCCCTGTATTTTTCCTGTGTCAGCATTAGTAACTGATGCTGCTGTAGAAAATCTTCAGGAATCTCTGCTGCCCACACTTCTCTGCTTTAAATCACTTACATTGTAAGCAGAGTCTTAATAACTGAAACACTTGGTCGGTTTTTAAAAATATTTAGAAATGGACCTTTCCACGAATGTTGATAGTAATTGTTCATCAAGGAAAACATACTTATGTGTAGGATCTAATGAATTATTTAGGTATCTATTCTTCTTACCATACGCAGACATAACTCTCACTGACACTAATAGGAGATTCATATGCATGCCAGGAGCAGGGAAAACCCTTGGAGAGTATTTAGACAATATTCCTTGAAGGACTGGGGGAGAGGGGACACAGCAGGAAGGAAAATCGTCGATGCAAACATGAATTTGTCATTTTTCTGCAGAGGATATGTGTATTTATGTTTTAAAAAGGCAGTGGGGGCCCTTAACTAACAAATATTTAAAATTCTATTTTTCATCCTTAAAGGCAGAATTTAGATGAAGGCCACACACAGATCTCCAGTTGAAAGTAGAGGCACAGTAATAATGAGGGAAAGCAAATGCTCCTGGCAAGTGCTGTTTTGAAAGCTTGGCTTGGCTTTAGTCTTGAGTATTGGACTTTTGAGAACATTTTTTTTCCTACAAAAGGAGGTTTATTGAACCCCAAGTGCTATATGAAATCGAGGTGGGGAGGAGTTTCTTCATTACGGGATATGGGATGTACATGTGATCCAATGATTCGGGTGTTCTAGGGGTTCTAGTCAGATACTGCAAAGGCCCATTTCCAGTAGGATTTTCTCAGTTACTCAGTGGTGTATGCACAGTGCTGTTAAACACACATAGGACCTGTGTGACCTAGAACAGGTCAACACACCAGGGGACATTGGAGCCTAGACCATGACATGCCTACAAATGCAGAAAACATTCAGGTGCTGTGGCAAGAGATGCAGATGGTTTCATTTTTTTTATCAGTCTCTTTAAGCCATCCCAACTTATCAGAGAGTCTTCCCTCCAGTGGTGCTGTATCAGAGGACATTCATTCCAGTTTAGTACAAATGGCTGTCAAAAATCACACTAATATCAAAATTACATAGTCTGTTCCCTGCCTCTGCTGCTTCTCCTTTGTGGAGCTATCGTGTCCTATGTGGTTCTTTCAGTTGTAGGTCCAAAAACCCTCAACTTAGTGTCACCACTGTACTTCATTCCTAAAACTGGCTATTTGGCAGCAGGGAAGAACAGATCTCTAAATAAGCCTTTCTGGGGCTTTTGGTATTTTGATTTTACTTGCTTTTTCCCAAGTATGTGTTCTGCCAACAGCTGAGCCAGGGCTGAGAAGGGAGGGGAATGAAAGGTCTTATTCTAGGTGAGATTTTTGAAGTCCATGTTTATTGCTGTTACTGCAGTTTGAAATGGAGGTCCTCTGCCCCACTGTATATTTCTGGAGTTTGGTATTCCCGAGCCCTTCCTGTAAGCTGCATTGCAGTCAGGTTAATTCAGTTTATGAGAGAAACTGTGATGCCATTAGTAAATGCTTCTGGAAAACGGCAGCAAGTAATCTGCAACCCTGAGAAAGTTATTGTGGCTTTTTTCTCTGCTGCACACCTGGCAGGAGGACAACGTGCCAGAAATCATCACCCTGAGCTGCTCCTGGGTTTCCTGGCTCTTGCAAGGAGTCTGGCCCTTGCTAACCTTCAGGGCTGAGTGTTACATGGTGCAGTGCACAGCTTCCAGACAGACAAAGCTACTTTAAGTGGGTAGTATTTCTTTACTGTAAACACCTCCCATCAGTTCTGGAAAACCACAAAATAGTGATAATGCAAAGTTACTGGAAAGAAAAAGTCATTAGAAATTGCATCCTGATACCGAAAAGATAAGTCACAGCAAACCAGTGGCACTTCTTAGGAGAAACAAAATGTAAAAAGAGCAAGCTGTATTTCCAGTGAAATATAAATTAAATTGCTAAAATATTTTAATTAATCAAAGATTGAATCAGCAACTCATGAAAGCTATTCTGAAAATTTATTATCTTATCTTGACAGAATATCGTTTGTGGTGGGAAAAATTACTAAATTGCTAAACCCAGAGCAGAGGGTAAGGGCTTACCTCTAGGCATGCAAATATTTCTAGGAATTCAAGTATTTTAGCCTGTAGAGACTGCGGTTTACTTTAGCCAAGCTCATTTTCCAAAAGTGGACAAATTCCTCTACCGTCTATTTCATCATATTTTATATACTGCTTGTTTTATTTACTGCTTTCTCCATGTTAGTTTTCCTTTCAGGCTGACATAAAAAACAAAAAAGAAATGCAATCGCTTAGAAATGGTCTTTATTAAAAAGACTTGAAAAGCTTTTTACGAAATGTTAGTTTGGTTGTGCTGGATCACTAGATCCCATTCTGACTTGTGACATATTTACTTTACCTGATGTGTCTTTTCACTATAATTCAGAGAAAAATGAGCAAGCCCATGCAAGGGGAAAAAAAATCACAAGTCAATGGTAGTAAAACTGAGTTTGGATCATTTTACAGAAGACAAAATTTCTATGAGTAAAGTGATATTTCTGTTGAAATGTTTTAGGGTTTGTTTAAAAATAGCCAGAAATTCTCCTCTTCTTCATTCCCCCAAAATAAATTTGTTTTCATTTTTATCAAACAGAGAAAACACTCCTCTTTTCCCAAAGCTAAACATATTTTTATGTGGTCCTTTGTATGAGAAGCTGTTTATTCACATTGTCCACTACTAGTTTCAGTCTTTATGGTAATTTAGTAAAAAAGAAGCATTGCAGAATAACTAAACTGGAGACTCAAAGCATTTCAGCTTGCTGTGCAGCTATGCCCTGCTCTTCCCTGGGACTGATGGCTCCAAGATAGAGGCAAATACAGCAGGAGGAGATACTGAGGTTTCAAAATGTCTTGGGGAGCATTTTAACTGGACTAGGCTGTGTGGTGGCTCTAAAAATCCTTCTTCAGACAGCGACACAACAGTGCCAGCCCATTAGCCCAGTCATTTTCACTTCTTGAACAGAAGACACATTTAGCTGTCAGTGAAGGCAAGGGAGGTCATTTGTATCAAAATGAGTTGTTTTTCCAGGGCTCAGGGTCAACATCAACCTAGGGCAGCACCTACTCACATGCATAAATATTGGTGTCCTTTAAGCGAAAAAAAAAACATTATAGTGCAAAAAAACAGGGAAGAGGGACAGGCTAATTAATTTCAGTCAGTTCTGATCAAAGATACCTGTTCATCTTTGCAAGTTTTCCTGTCAGAGAGCTGCCTGAGGGGTGTGGGATGCTCTGCTGTCAGACCTTGTGCTGCTCCCAAGATCCCATGGCCTCCTCTGCAAGGTGGTATGCTGGGGGCTGTTGGGGATAGAAGGAAGCTGAGGAGTCACTCAAGGCACCCACAAAGCTCTGCAAACCTGTGAGGGTACAGCATCCTATTCTGCTGTGCCAGGCTGCTGCTGGAGCAGGACAGCCACAGCCCTTGCTGGCTGGGGCACTGTCTGACTGTCCCCTTGGCCAGCACCAGGGATTTTGCAGAAAGAATCCAAATGTACATCACCAAATTTGGTCTGAGATTTTTTGGGGGTTTTTTTTTCAGGGTGAGGGATTTACTCAAACCTGTTTTCTGGCTGGGGTTTTCAATGTTTCCTTAACAAAGATATATGCTGGGATTAAAGGATCTTGAGTTAACCTCCCGGGTTTATTTAAAATGCACTCTTTGTAAAATACACATCAAAAGTGTCATGAACTCTCTTTCACTCTGGGTGGCATGGAGGGTGGAGAAATGTTATAAACAAAGTAATACAGGGTAAATTGTAATCTAAGAGGCAAACTTTTTTTTCCGATAGAAGGCAGCTGAACCAAAAATGCACTTTCTAGCTGCAGAACTGTGCTAAGGAGGATAATGTCCTATTATTATCATTGCTTTATTGTTAAGCTGCTTCAAATCAGTGTTTTGTACCCTTCTGGGAAAACAGGTTGGGCATAAATATACTTTCCATACAGCTGAGGTCTGCTGAGCACTGCTGTTTGATTCAGAGGGAGGAAGTTGCAGGTGGCTCACAGGTTTGGCAAGTGCGCTGTGTTTGACACCGCTCAGCTTCTGCAGAGTGGCCTTTGGGGCCAGGGACTCACTAACATCTATTTACCTTATGGCAGTTCCCAAGACACTCCCTTGCATACCAGCCACTGGTTGTGCTTTCCTACTCTTGTCAAATAACAGATTTGGAACAAATTGTGTAGAATTACAAGCGGCACAAATGCAATGCGTAATTTTCTACCTAGCTACCAGAAGAATATGATAATTATGTTTTTATTTTAAATCATATAGTGGAGGTGGCTACATTTCTTATAGTTCTAGTGTTTCTATGGCTGTGACCATAATAACACTTTAGATTTCTAGTTCAGAAATGTGGTTTAATCTTTTTTTCCCCCCAGAGAAAATTATAGCCCAAGTAGCAGAAGGCAAGTAAACACCTTACTTTGCACATTGGCACTTTCATTACAACAGGCTAGAGAGCAGCACTGCACATCCTGAAAATATATTTGTATAGTACAATCAAAGTCTATGTAACATGGAGAAGGTTTCAATCCAAGGGGTAGGGAATTAGTCCCATAATAATAACAGAACCTGTATTTCAGTATCCTTTGGTAGTCCATGCACTAAAAAGTACTTCTTGCCATGAATCCAAACAGCAGTTTTTGCATATTGACTACTCAGCTGTATTTTAGGGGAAGAATGGGTACAATATGGTAACTGCAGCTGTGAGAGGCCAGGATATGAGCTGTCACTTGGCCCAGCTAGCCCTTATGGCAAAGATGTCAAACTGCGCTGCCTCTCGCCCTTTACACATGTCACTCTACCTACTGTTGCTGTTTATTTGCTGCAATTTCAGTCAGAGCTTTGGGACCATCATCCCACCTGCTCCTTTTCTCAGTGCATCATGTGTGCTGTTGCATCTGTGTCCGTGTAATTTGTTCCTGTCTGTTAAGTGCCACTCTCCAGTCACAGGCACAGATCACTGGCCAAGAAGTTGCTGCTGAGAGCAGAAGCTGTATGGAATTGAACTCTTCTGTTTCAGTGCTTCATAATAATGCTTGCTTCATAACACCTTTTGCAGCCTGTTGTTAATGTGGACCTGGCACTGGGATGTTCCTGGATTGTCAGAATAGAATATGTTTTTGTTCCCCACCAAATGGTTGAAAAAACCATTCCAATTGCAATGAAAGAAATAAAATGAGGAATGGAAATGACCTTCTCTTTGAGGGACTGAAAGGGAATGATCATATGGGTAGAGGTAGCCCTGACCCAAAGTATTGTAAATGCCCCCCACCACCATGCACACACACACATTGTGCTCTGAAGTTAATATTGAGCAATGAACGAAGTAAGGTGCTGCTAATAACAATGCCATTTGAGGGCTTAAGCAACAAACTTACACATGGGATTATCAAGACATTTTCTCCCATAAGGTCACCACCCCTGCTGTGAAATGATGTTTTAAATTTAGAGACTGATGATTCCTTGCAGCTTTCTGGGTGACAATATTGTTACTCTGAGCTGTGTAATTTTTTTAATATTTTTTATTCATCCATCTCACCTTTTTGAGACCTGAGATTTTCCTCTGTCTTAGAAACAGAGTTTCTCTTTGCTCTATAGCTCTGTCTTGGCAGGGATGTGACATAACCTCGTGTAACTCTTTGTAACTCTATCAGGTCACAATGCAATAAGTAAATGCACAGACTCCTTTGCCATCTGTGGGTGATGAACACCTGCATTAGGAGGGCATGGAATTCTTTCAAGATATTCTTGAATAGACTTGTGAATAGAAGTATCTCCTGCATCTCAAGACGTGTGAAAACAATAGTCCCACAGAGTCAAAGGCACTGTATTATGAAATTTAAACGTGTTTTGCTTACATGGGTCTTAGGATAAATCCTTTCTTTCTTTCAGCTGTGAAATCCCTCTTTCAATCCTTCAAATAACCCATCTGAAAGAAATCATTCCAGCAGACCCATTACAATTAATTCTATTATGCAAACCTGTAGTTTCAGATTTTCATTACACTGACAAATGGTTCCTCAGAGTAATTTTCTAAATTACAAAATATGTCTCAGCTGTTTAAAAGGCCTGTTATCACACAGTATCCTGTAACATAGGACTATATTAGTGGTGTGAAATTTAGTCCTCAGCTAGGATTTTTAAGGAGCTATATTAGTTGCTGATGTCCAATATTAGTTTTAAGTTACTAGGATCCAAGGGAGTTGGTTGGTATACAAGATTTTGGGGGAAAATATTTCCATCTTTATGATGGAAACATTATGTGAAAGCATTAATATTTGGGGGAAAAAAATGTGGCACAAATTGCTAGGTGTTATTAATGACATTAAGAAATAGGTTTTGAGCCAGTATTTACTGGCAGTTCTAAGCACATCTTTCCCATCCTGTAAGGTTCCTGATTTGCCTGGGCTAGCATGAGGCTACACTCACCACCATGAGTCTCAGAGGAACCTCCCAAAAGCAGCAGAGGGGCTGTTATATGGGCAGGCATGGGATTTTAGCTGAATGGTCTCCTAAAGAAATCAATAATCAGATCATTTCAAAAGAACCATTCAAGAAAAACTTGGTTAAAATGACAGATTACTCAGAACATTGCTTGAAAGCATTTATGTTGATAATTAAGAATAACAGACAAAGAGTATTAAGTAAAGGAGAGCAAACATTAGGAGAGCAGTCATTAAAAGAAAGGAATTTTTCTAATCCTCTTACCAAGATGCTGTTTTGGGTTAAAGTCCCTTTCTGCATAAAGCAGCCACACCACATTTTTTAAGTCAATGAAGAGCTGAGAGCTATAGCCCAGACCCTCAAAACTACTTTAAACAGACAACTCCCACTGAGAGACAAGCATTTAAATTAATCTGTGGACTAGGTCCATGGGATGAATAAAGAGAGTGTCTTTCACTCTGTATTGCATAGCAAATAATTATGTAACCAAATGAATTTGATACCAGAAATTTATTAATGTTTATTGGTTGGAAGTTTCCACATTCTGTATCACACATGTTTTATCTCAGGGTTAAGAAATTCTAAGAAGTGCTTTTTATTAGGTTAAACTGAGAGACTTTAAATCACAGAGCCACATTTATGGATAACATCTGGTCTTTACATTTACTTCCTTTTTTATTCAGTGACGATTGTTTGTTCCTGGGAAAAGAGCACATGTAATTGTTTCTATCTGCCTCAAAAGGAACTTTGAATCTGCAAAAAAGAGTGAAACTTACATTTTTATTTCTTAGGTACCTGAGAACCCCATTCAAGCCTCATGATCTACTTGTGCTATTCTGGTCATTAGTAAGTGCCCTTGATTGCAGTTGTCTTCTTTTGAGTCCTTTTGACCCCTTGTAGCATGTGTGAGGCAGTAAGGTCCAGTAGAAGATACTTCAATACTAATCTCAGATCTTATTCAATTAGGCCTTCTTGGGAAGACACTGTTTAATGGGTTGGAAGGACCTCAGATTCTGCTTCTAGTCTATCAAACCCCATAACAGCTCCCTAAGATGCACAATTAACCTTCCCCTTGGCAATTTTTTCTACACTTGCCTTCATGTCACCTCAGTGGAAATCTCTGAAATGTCTTGTTCACCCTGTTTATTGCTCAAGCCTTAAAGAAATCTCTTCTTCTACCAGGCCTACCAGCCTGACTGTACCAGCTGGTGTGCTGAAGCAACTGAGAGGATGGCACTTGGCACTCTCCCTCTTTTCTCAGTATCCCCTGTCCTTGCTGTTGCAGTGTGATCAGCAAGGTCCAAATACTCCTGTCTGTAAGCTGTGCACAGCATAAGTGACAGGGAGGTGGCATGGTCTGCTGCTCTGAGAAATGCAAGGCTCATACACTGGTTAAGAGTACCCTGGCCAGCAGTGCTTCTTCCTTCTGGTGTACAGGCAGTGGGACAAACTTGTATCAGAGAAAGGGCTCAGAAGTTTGGGGAGAACAAGACTAATGTTCTCACAACTGTTGTCTCATTATACCAGTGCTTTGGTACAGCCTTGGCCCTTGGTGTTCAGAGGTGATGTGGACTGCTCAAAACTGTCTGCAGTACAAGAGCAATTCACTTTTTCTCAGCCAAATAAACCAGCAGAGGAACAGATATAAAAAGAAAATTATATTTAAGTCATGTGTGATTTTACCCTTCAGTAACATATAGTGCCCATATACAAACTGATGGTGAACATTGCTGGATCCTCTTATCAAGAGAAATGGAATTAAGTCCATGGAAACTAAGGCAAGGTTCAACGTACTGCAGTTAGTACAAGTAGAATCATAAAAATACTCCCACCTCCTCATTTAACTCAATATTTCTGTAGTTAAAAGATGATGGGTCAATTTATGGGTTTTTTTCTCAAGAATTTTTTTCCTCCCTGAAGATAATACTCCATGGAGTAAACATGAAGCTGCCCTTTTAGTGTAAAGAATGGAAAGAAGGAGTGAGTTGATCCTTTCTGATTTTACACACCTCATTTACTCAGGACCCTTATGAATTAAATCCTGTCCTGTAGCATATTACCTCTCAAGGAAAAGAAAAGGGATAAGAAGTTTTTGGTCTGAATAATGCTAATTTGTGCCCCATAACAGCACTGTATGGGCTATGGCTTTAAATGCAAAACTTCTCTGACAAAAGGATCATATTAGACCTATAGGTACATAATTCTTTTTCTTTTTCTGGCTGCCTTTTAACCCTGAGTTCAGTACAATAACAAGTATTAATGCCCACAACTTCAGTCTATTTCCTGAATTAGGTTTTGTATTAAAATAGAAGTTATTCCTAGTGATTTTATTTTTATCTTTTTCTCCTGTCTTTTATTTAGATAGTAGCTGATGCAGGTAATGACTCAGGAGGTAATTTAGGACTAGGTTAGTAGTGTTAAGTTTGTCACTTCACCTCCATCTCTGACCTCTGTAGACAGTACGTCAACAATTTCATAACGTAGCAGGATAGCAGATTTCAGGCTGTGAATAATAATATGATTCAAGGTCTCTTGAACCCTCTGTAATTACTTCTATTAACAGATGACTTGGTGCTTAATTAGCAAGTCATTTGAAATCAGCTCATACAGTAAGTTATATTTCATATAATTCTTCTTAGACAGCCCCTTAGAAAGATATTTTTCTACCTTTAAAAAACCCCCAATCTGTGCCATCTAAAATCAGGTATTTATTGACAATTAGCTCTGAGGAGGCTGTGGGAATAATTGTAGTGCACAAAATGCCGCAGCCTTTGAAAAAAAAAATACTTTTTCTCATGGAGTGATAACTTTGATGTCATAATTATGATCATCTAACTAGCAGCAGACAGCAGAGAGAGGCCAGGCTCCAGCTGTGTGTGCAAGCTGGTGCTGGTACATACCTGCCAGCTGCATGGGAATCAGGTTTTATAAACACTCCATCACTGTTTCACAGACCTTTCTTCGAGGTCTTTCAGGTTCCTAAGTGACACAGCTCCTGCCACTGTCCAAAAAAGAAGCAAGTATTAACAAAGTCAATGACCAAACTGATTGCCTAGGGCCCTTATAAACATTGCTGAATCCAGCAGTATTTAGCAAAAGCTCAGCATCCTTAGGCATCTTCATTTTCTTGTCTCATGAGTTTAAGTCTCAGAGGTGTGAAGTTCAGTTTTAATTTTTTCTCTTTTGAGATGCATAATGAGTAATAAGGCATAATTGGAGAGTGATTTATCTTAAAATGCTTGTAATTTTCACATTAAAATGGTTCTGTTCACAGAGGAGGGAAAAAAGCAGTCACTCTCTGAACTGCCTACACTAAGCCTCAGAGCTTCTGGTGATCCTCTGGAAATGCTGCTCTGTGAAAGCATCTGGAGTCTCAGGGGATTACTGCAGTGGTTTGAGACTCCTCAGAAATGCCCCCTAGTTCAAGCATAGTTTATACTGTGCTGGCCTTTAAACATGATGCTGTCTAGTTACACATAGTCGGGTGTTCTGGAAACCCCAGAGCAGACCCACTGCTGTCACCTGGCCCTGGCAGGAGGTAGGCAAAAGTCTTCACTTTTGTAATTTGGACCTCTGAACTCAGCCAGTGATTAGAAAACTAAATTTTGCCAAATGCTGGAATTAAAATCACAAAGTGATAGGAGCCAAGTTTCTCTAAAATAAGTTGGCCTGCCAGAAAGATATGACTTGGAAAACTAGACTGGAAGCACATGCTGTTCTTTGGTTCTACTCCATGGTTTTGGAGGTCTGTTTTTTATTTTATTTTTTTAATTATTTCTTTTTCAAGTGCAAACAATGTAAATTGTTTATATCATGCATATATTTTATATCTTATGTTTAAAGTCTCATATCTAAAAGGTGAATGTGGCATTGTGGAAATATTTTTGTACAATTTTCATTTTTGCCAGTACATATCAAAAAATCAAATTTTTCTCATTTTGAGGTAATAAGTCTAATGTGTCTATGACAGACTGGTCCTCCTTCTAAACTCAGCAAGTGTGTTTGGTTGCCATGTGTTAGAGATGCTGCTTTGGGACTAGCCCTTCATGTATGTATAGTTTATTCAAATTTAGGTTAGACTTTTAAAATGGTTTTGATTAGCTCTCAATGCTTTTAGATACTCTTGCATATAAGTAGATGTGTTTTAAGTTTAGAAAAGGCTCAAGTAACCTTACCTGTTTTGTCAGTTTCTATTATTGTGTCTTTATTTGGTCCCTGGTTTCAGTGAGACATTTCTAGGCCAGCACTCAGAGTACTAATGTTGTCCAAGCAGTCAAGGCTATGGTTAAAATACCTAAAGAATTACTTTGCTAGAGTTACCATGATTCCAAGGCTGCCAGAATCATCCCTAATGCACAGGTATTTGTACTTAGGGAGAAAAAGAAGGAATTCAGATTTGGGATATCTTTGCACTCAGGTGCAAAAGAGAATTGAAAGAAAAAAAAGAATTCTGTTTGTCCAAACCCCTCTTCCCACAGAAACTCATACACACATTGCCTAGGGTGTGTCAGCTGGGTCTCTGCTCAGCATCACCACTGTGCTCACCCAGGGGTTGTTTGTCTCGTTTTTCAGTTTGCTTCACTTTATATCGTTGCTTGCTGAGAGATGCACTGATGCTGTTTAGGTTTTGCCTTTTTTTCTTTTATATGTTCTCTGTATTNAAAAAAGTCCCTCTGATGGAGAATAGATAGTGACAAAGACTTTATTCTCCTGTCCACACCGTCAGCTGAGAGGGCCCTGCTATCAGCAGTAACTGAGCCTTGAATCGCACGTTTTCAGTGCTGCAGGCGGGAGATGGGCTTGGGTTACAAAGCTGAGTCTCACATCAATTAAAGTCTGTGTGCACAGCAGCTGCATTCAGAAAGGTGGAAGAGATTTAATCTTCACCTTTCACCTTGGGTCAAAATACAAGGTTACCAAGAAAGACTTATTAAAAATGGATTGTTTCTGCCAATTTAA
>VZTT01003849.1:0-22252 GCA_013400855.1 Buphagus erythrorhynchus
GTCTTTCAAACCAAGACACCATACCAGAGCACTTTGATATCCAGAAAAGGGACCCATGCTGGAGCACTCTGTGCCTGAAGAACTGTACCTCCTGGAGGAGATCCACACTGAGCCTTTTATTTTTCTCTCCCTTGTCCAGCTGTGGTGGGCAGTGATGGAGAAGCTGTGGTGGGCATCTTGTGTCCATCCAGGATAAAACTACCAAATACATTTAACATGTCTTTCAAAACCCACAGGCAGGGAAGCTTTCAAGAGCTGGCCAATATAAAATCTCTGAATCATTTAGGTCCCCTTTAAGATCATCACATCCAACTGTTAACCCAGCACGCCAAGTCCACCACTAAACCACGTACCTCGGTGCCATATCTACATGTCTTTTGAATACTTCCAGGGATGGTGACTCCACCACTGCCCTGGGCAACCAGTTCCAGTGTTTGAGAACCCTGTTCTTGAAGAGATTTTTCTCATATACAATGTAAACCTCTTCTTGTGCAAGCTGGAGACATTTACATATGTGCACAAGCACAACAGGCAAAACTTTTGATTGAACACTTTTTTGGAAATCCTGGTAAATTTAAACATACAGGAATAAAGTGTTGCAAGTATTTTAGGATATGGACCTAATTTTTGTGTGTTAGAAACAAATTAACCACATGACTACACTGAACACAATTCAATGAACTTTCAATCTCAGAATCCTATGACTGACAAAAGCCAAAAGCAACTGACAAAATTGTAGACAGATCTTTACTGCAGACAGCACTTCTGAAATAACCAATGATAAGTATCAGGCAGAAAAAAGGAATTTGGGTGTATAACCAGAACAGGAATTTAGTTCATGGAAAATGTCTCTATGGAGATTTAAGATAATCACAAAAACCGTTGTCCTCATTAAAGGACTGTATGGTTCAACCAAAAGCAACAATCTATCAGGATTCTCTTGTTACAGTCTCTCTTCACATCTTAAAAGAATGAAATTTCTTCTTGGGTCCTTGAAAACACTTATGGTAATTTTACCAGTAAAGACATATTGGTGTCTTAGTCCACAGTTCCTTTTTTTTCTAAATACTGGTGATGTGGAAATCATCATAACTGAAATAAACATGTCATAGTGCCAAGAATAACACATACCAACCTGAAAGACAAATGAAAGAGCTCAAAATAAAGAGCTCCAAGTACATTATGTGCACAAATAATTTATATACACAGTCAGATACAACTGTTTGATAACACAGCACAGCAATTGGTGCTCCACACATTTTCTAATAGCAGTTATGCACCTTTTACATAAGTCCTTTGGGCCATATATATTATTCAGCAATTGGATGAGGTTTCATTCCTCAGTGTCTCAATTGATTATTTACATCTTTGCACAGTTAAGAAATGAGACAAACTACCAAATCTGTCTACTAGTTTGTATTTGTTTTGCCTAGGTAAAAATAATATCTAACTCATTGAAAGTATAACAACTTTCCATTTTACAGACAGGGCTCCTTTTGCTTTATTAGAGTAACCTTTTTTTCCTACATAATTTTGGAATGCATAAAATCACATTAAGAAGTCATGGCAGTTTTGTTTTGATGCTGCGTCTACATTTAACTAACTGGTGATTAAATTTGGAAACTCATATGAAAACTTCATGAGACTGCGTGTCATGAGCCTCTTCTCACCATCAAATCACACAAGACGTGGCTACACCTCAGCGCATCTGAAAACACTGCTTCTAATACTGGGCCATTTTAAGTTACTGCATTTTCTTTACATTTTTATCATCAAATCTCTAAATACATACTGTCTAATGTAGATTTCTATCTGGGAAACATTCATTATGGAAAGTGACTACAAATTGCTTCATACTACTATGAAGACTAGTGCTGTAGCAAGTTATCATACAGCAGTATAAAAGAGAATGTCCCGTTCCAGAGTAAGGACCGAGGGGGATTCCTAAGATTCCTAGGGTGAAATTAGAGCGAGGTCGATATTATACCTGTGAGCAGTTTATTGATTTGGAGAAGGAAACTGGCTGTGTTAGCAGAGACAGAAAAGGCAGAAGCAAATGAAGGAACCAACTCCAGGAGCAGCAAGCCGCTCAGTAGGGACCCGCTGCTTGGGCAGCACAGCGGGCAGAGGCACGGCGGTGGCAGGCCAAGCAGTGGGACAGCAGGACAGCCGGCAGGGTTGAGTACATGCGCTAGAGACAGACGAGCAGGGGCAACAGGCAAGGGCAGCACTGTGACAGCAAAGGCTGGGCAAGGAGAGCCAGCGAGGAGGGAGCGACAGAAGACGGCGCCGGGGCGAGGCGCCCGCGATTCCTTACACAGCGCACAGCGCCGCCCACGGTCCCACTGCCCCAGGAAATCCTCGTGTCGTCTGGAGAACCTCCCCCGGGCAGAAGGAAGGAGTTCTCTCCGCCCTGAGGAGGACTGGCCCGGAAATTCCTCCCAGTGACAAAGGTTTTAGCGGCTTTCTCCACGGCAGGAGTGTGCCCGGAGGGCCCCTCTTGGGCTCTTCCCCACCGCACCAAGCACGGTGCGTGCTGCGCACATGGGCATGTGCTGTCGCTACCAAGGCATGTGCAGATTTTCTAGTACTTTTCCATTTAAACAACAGATTTTTGAACAACAGTTTAGAATAAAATCCAATGTTGAGGCATTTTCACTCTTAACATTAATTAGTCCTTTACAAGTAAGTAACAGAAGAAATACAATCTGAAACAAAGGAAGGCATCTCATGAAACAAAAAAGAGAAGTAACACCAGTAAATATAAAAACATGCTGAAGCAACAGATGTTTTGGAAAGCTGTATGTACTCCTTGTGTTCTAAAACCGATCAACCCATGAAGTTACAAAAATAATGGCAGTGTCAAAATCTCACGAGATAATTATATCACTTCCTTCATTCCTGTAATTTTACCACATAATGTTCAATATTAATACATAGTGTTCATTATTTGTGAAACAACATTAAACTTGCTGAGGTATAACATCTTAAATATGCCTCAGGTATGGGATACTGTCTTAATTATCTTTAATATAATTCCAGGTAGCGTCAGAAGGTAAAGAAAAAACAAAATTTATTATATATATATATATATATATACACACACACACACATATATATACAAATATATAATCTACACATAGGTTTAATTATATTTCTCCATACGAACAACAATTTTGGTTCTAAGAATAAAAAGGCAATTGTCTGAATTACTTCTGCAGTGTACTTTTATACTTAAATATATTAATTTTAGTATTACAGAACTTGAACTATGATGTCAGTCTTTGAATACTTAAGTAGGTGGGTGTTTTCTGTTGTTTTTGTTCTGCACACCACTAACATGAAATTGTTATTCTCATCTCAAGCAGAAAAAAAAGGAGCAGAATGAGTTTTCTAATACTACATTAAAGTAAAAAATGGTTTACCTATAATGATGCCTTTTTAAGCCCCCCAAATGCACTGTTGAATCACAACTTCAGCATACTGATAGACCATGATATCCAAAGAAAAAGAATTCTTGTAAAAAAAATTAGTAAAACAGTATTTACTGTCTGTGTGAATTCCCTGCATTAAAATATATTTAAAGTCTCTATCCATATTTCTAGAATTTCTGTTTCAATGTTCTTCTGAAGAGTGACTTTGGTACAACCTGACTTTACACATACAAACCGGCACAACTGAAAGCTGGTTTTGCATATTGGGAAAAAGGTACATCTCCCATGCCCCATTTGGGACAAGGATGCAATCTCCTCCTTGGGTGATTCCTTTCAGAAAGAGGCATGTCTGCACACACAAAAGCACACACAGAGGAAGAAGGAAGGGAATGCTGTTATGCTCTATTGCACCCCTGCCAGTCAAGGCAATTTTTATTTCAGTGCTTACATACAGATATTAGTGTCCAAGTATCCACACTGCGGTTACTGCCCTTAAAAAGCAGAAAACAGCTAATAGCTCTTCAGCTACTCCCAGCTCTTTCAAAATTTGTGGCAGCAGAGAGAATTAATTTCAGTCATGAAAACTGTGACATATCTGGAAAAAGTTCTATATGCAGTTGCTGGAATATCATTTACTCTGACTATATTTGCTTCAAACATCAGAAACCAAAACCTTATTTCCTATGCACTTGCTTTTTGCATGAAACTCCAAATGCTGTAGAATTATTTTCAGTGTCAATTTCTTGTTTATCGCATTTTCCACCCTATATGTTTTTTAGTATCTGATAAGTCTCTCTGGGATCTAGCTACATCTCTGGTAAAGAGCTGTTTGACAACTGAATTCTTGATACAAGATTTCTCACTAATTTTAACTATATACAAATACACAGAAAGGGCTAACATGTATTTATTTACAAATATACGTGTTCCCAGTATCATATTCAAATACAAACAGAGCGTAAATGTGCATATGTGCTCTTATACATACAGTAAAACAGTGGGATTTCCATGGGGAAATGCAAAAGTTATTGTTGAAATGTCTGTCATCCATGTAAGAGAAACAGACGTGAGCTGGGCATTAAATCTGCATACAGCCCCAAGCACAGAGGTTCCTGCATGTGTAGTGTTCTCCTGCTCTTGAAGATGGGCATATCTGGCAGGGAGAGTCTGTCAGGATTAGCTCAGGAAAAAACACCCACAAGGAGCTAATTTGAAGACGTACTGAGAATTTGCCACAGTATGTGAAAATAAACACAACTATGCATACTGAAAGTTACCACAAACACTATGCCAAGCATCAGGGAATAATCTAATTAAAACACAGCCATACACCACACTGTGAGAAATGGTAGCCACTTAGGATTGATTTAGGTCTTGCACTACTTGGATTTGGAAAGGAAAGGGCTTTCTGTATGTTCAGACTGAGAAGGAAGAAAAAAAAAAGATAAAGTAATGATATAAAGAGACTCAGATTCACTTGATGGCTTAGCTTTCAAGTGAATAACAAGGCAGCATAAAGATGTTAATGTTTTTTAAATGAAAAATAACCAAAAGGTACAGTTCCTTTCTTGATTTTGAAGCTGCTTTTGACAAAGTCGGTACTAATAGCCTCTGCTTCAGGTTACAATCAAGTATTTTTTTTCTTACCTAATAGGTAAACTTCTGTAAATAGTGTGTCTTTTACCAACAACACTGTCTGCTGAGGTAGAAGTTATTGAGACTTAAAATTCTGGTAGGAAGCAGATAGGCATTACTGCATGTGATTCATATTTTAAAAAATTATATAATTTATGTGCGAAAACAACTTGACCTGAAACCATCTAGCATAAGGCAACTAAGTCTTTATTTTTCCTTTCCCGTTCTTCTCTTTTTCCCAAAATCAATCCTCTTTTTCTTTCTATCTCTTTTGTTATGAAAGAAAGCATGATGCCATTTCATAATTTATACCTTCTTAACACACACAGACACTCAAACACAAGGAAAATAACTCATCATATCAAAAGTAGGACATGAAAGCACATCTCCAAATGTTCACAGCTACATGCCTTACGAGTTGTTACTACTCTTAAATAGTAACTGAAATTACTCCAGAGATTTCACACATTTCTGACCTGCTAACATGAATTTAGTTATTTCACAGACAGTTCACAGATACTACAGAAGAGTAATAAAATAGATATGATTGGATAAAAAAAAAACAGCTGAAGATTGCTCACACACACGAAAGGCTTAAGCAAGACTGTAAACCAAGAATATTGAGGAAGGGGTCACAGAAGTATCCAAATAAAACGGAGGTAGTATCTGTAGCACTTTCAGAATGTGCTCAGCTGGTGTTGACTTCTGCACTTTGCCTTGCTCAAAAAAGAATGGCTACAGAGGCATGGCTACAGTCTGAGCCAGTGACAGGCAGTCTCCAGGCACCTCTGTTCGGTTCAGTAACACTGCGCTCAGGATGTGACTGCTGTCCTGCCAGCAGCAGACAGGGAGCCTGGCACTGACTTCAGGCTCCAGACCCCAGCAAATATGAGTGTACCCTGTGCATTTTTGGTTAAGGCAGAGGGACACAAGACTACTCACTGAGAAAGAATCTAAAAAAAAAAAAAAAATCTAAATCTACTGAAAAAGTCTAATTACTGCCAACCCTCCTTAAATAAAAAGTGTGTCTTTCAACATACACAGGTGTCTTGGAGGCGACTCATAAGGATAAGGTATCCCAGATCACCCAGGCCCGAAGATTGTTACGGAATGTTCAAGACTCGCAAGGAGTGACCTTGTGCGTGGAGGCACTGACAGGAAGGGGCACCCCTCACAGTCCAGGAGGCTGCACACCGCCTGAGAAGTTACTGCTGTGCCCGGGAGTGCACTGGGGGCGGCTCCTTCCTTCCTGCCCGCCTTGCTCCCTGCGCTGGGCGACTGGGGCGGTCGGTCGGGTGTGCTTGGCCAGGGGTATTGCTGCGCTGCAACTCGGCACTACGATCGCGTCTGCCTGCCTTGCCCAGCTTCTGCCTGCTGCCGCCGGCGGTGCCGAGCTCGAACGCTGCCCGAGAGCTTGCGGAAGAGGCCATTTTGTTCCGTCCCTCCCTCCCTCCCCCGCCGGCGGTGTGAGCCGCCATTACCCCCGGGAGACTGGGGCTGGCAGCGGAGCGCCCCCTGCCGGCGGCCGTGGGCATCGCCACACCAAGGGGGAAACGGGCTGGAACTTACTAACAGTAAGTTAGTAATAATGAAAATGAAATTAAAGTAAATAATAATTAAAAACAGTATTAACAGGTTGGAAACTTCTGGTTTTGTTTTGCTGTTTGTTCGTTCTGTTGTACACATATATATTCTAGTAAAGAACTGTTATTCTTTTTTTCTACATTTTTGCTGGAAGGCCCCATAATTTCCAAAGTTACAATAATTTGGAGGGAAGGGTGTTCTTTCCATTCCAGGAAGATTCCTTGGTAGACGTTTATCTTTTAAACCAAGACATTAATTGGCACCTAATGTGTGGCTCAAGATCAAAGAGTGGAAAGAGGATAACAGTTCTTGGGTAACCCATTTGTGTATTGGTTACAGAAACCTCATTAGGCATCACCATGGTCCAGCTTACCACAGTTCAGTTGGCAGATGATCATGTTCATGTTTTTTCCATTTGTGGATCACTACCTAAACATGGGCCCTAAAACTAATGCCATTGTGACTGTTACTAAGTCTGTAGAATGGGTCTGTTGGGTGAGTAATTAAACGCTTGTAAACCTCTTTTGGACTGTGTGCATGTAGCTATCTAACTACCACAGCCTAAGATCCTGTCCTTGGGGGTTCACTAATAATGGTACTTATTCTGGGGGAGGAACGCAGAGGGGGTGTTTTCTCCCAGTCTTGTACACACTTTTTTAGGCCTACCACGACAGCTTTTGAAGGGTTTAAATTTCCCCCAGATGCTAAAGATACCGTGTTCTTGCTGGTGTTCTTGGTAAGTTTATTCAACATGGTCCATTTAGCATTTAGAGAGAGGGTGAAGTTGCCTTGGGTAGCTACCCCAAAATCTGGCCCAGAGAGAAGGGATGCTGCCCAGAAACCTGCTGCAGGGGCCAGGGACACTGCCCAACAGCACCACCTGCAGTCACAGGGAAAGGTGGGCAACGCAGCAGCGCAACAGATGTTACGGCCATTCCGGCTACAGACGAGCCAGAAGGGCAACCACAGCCATCAGAGGGTGAAGCCTCTGTGGCACGGTGGGTGCTGCGATAAGTGTAGGTATGGAGAGGTCTGGCAGGTTGCTTACATCACACTGCCGCAAACCCGCCAAGGTAACCCCCTCGCATTCCAATGGAATCGTTTTGGGGTCTGGCAATTTTGGCTGGGGGAGAGGCTCTCCCGCTGGGGTTTATTTTGGGAACTACAGCATAATGCTGCAAGAGGTGTTGGGGCTGACCCAAGGCTTGGCTGGGGGTAGGACTCCCTTACTTGCTGCCGCTTGGGCATTGAGCAGAGCGATCACTCACTCCTACGGGAGCTTTGTGTATTCGGCTCCGGGACTTTGCTGCGCTGCAATTCGACACTCCGATCGAATCTGCCTGCTTTCTCTGCTTCTCCTTGCTCCTACGTGGTACTGTCAAGACCGGTCGCTGCCTGCGTGAGTTTCGGGGGCATCATTCCCCCTCCTCCCTGTTGTTCCATGCTCGCCCGGAGCGCGCCGTGCCGGGCATGAGTGGGTCACTGCAGCATCTCTGCAGCCCCTCTGCCTCCCTGAGCCACCAACATGCCTTGCCAGCCGCGGTCACAACTGCACCAGCGTGGAAAAATACCGCTTAACCCGTGGCAAGCGTCTGTCACTGTGTTCTTGTTTGTTCTGTTGTTTGTTCTGTTTGTTTTGTTCTAAAATATTTTTTCTAGTAAGGAACTGTTATTAATTTTCTTACATTTTTGCCTGGAAGCCCCGTGATTTTCAAAGTTACAGTAATTCGGAGGGAGGGGTCTTCTTTCCATTCCAGGAAGATTCCTGTCTTCCTTGTTAGGCATTTGTCTTTTAAACCAAGACACAGAGAAAAGCCTTTCCCATAAGAACTTGTAGTAACCTGTAAGATCTGTGATATTTCCAAGCCAATCTGTGTGCTGTTTTTCAAATAGGTGAATATTTTACAGTAGGGGCTCTTGGCTAATAGACTTCTCAATACAGATGGGTTAAATAAACCTTTTGTTTATGAAGGAAAATTAACCTGATAGGATCCAGCTATTTATATGTATATATGAATAGCTATCTCTCTATCTATACACAACAGAAAACAAAAACCAGAGCAGTGTTTACATCCCACTCTAAAACCACCACACCAAAATTAATGATTTCAGATGACAAAGAACTGGCTGTAAGCCTCTTCAGTTGTCTGTTCTTGAATCTTTATCTCATGACACTACTTCAGGCAACAGCATCCCAACAGTAGGAAACGGAAACCCCTTTCTTAGGGAGGACAATAAACATAAACGACAGAAATGCATGTGGTGGTGGAAACCCAGACATGCCTTCCCAATGACAGGAATCCAGAAAGCAGTGACTTTAAGATCCTGTTAGAACCCACCTAAATGAATGAAAGCGTTACTGCTAAAACATTTAATTCTTTCTCCCCTACTGTCAGTTTGCCCCAGCAAACTAGCCTCAGCAACAAAATACCTAAGATTTGATTAAAAAGGGTATAAGCAGGTGGAGAATCAAACACAGACAAAATCCTGATATAAAAATAGCCTTATGAGAACAGATTTCGGCTATGGGTTTTTCACATCATAGAATAAAGTAATACCAGTAATCCACTAAAACAATATGTCAATAATGTTTATCCATGTCAGAACTCAGAAAGAAAAATACATTAAAAGAAGGACTACAATACCTCATGAAAACTCATGACTGCATTCCCATTTTTTCCTTTGAAAATCTGATGTTTTTTCTTGACAGTGACAAATTACATGTTCTTTGCTCAGTGGACTTTCCTGATAATAGAAGATATTCTTCCTCAAGAGAAGGAATATTTCAGGTAAACACATTCACATGTACTGAGTCTGCCCTTTACTGAAAAAGAGTTTGATCTAATTGGTAGACTGTCATCATGGAACAGAACATTTTAAAATAGATTACCAGGTAAACTTTAAATTACTTAAAACATTGAAAATGCCTATTTTTCTTAAGATACTATTTATAAGATATTGATATCTATGAAATGCAATACCATTTTGCACTGCCATGTCACATGCTTAATGACAGCTACATAGTATTTATCTTCTGAATAATTCTTAAAGACCAATCGGTTCACCTAAAAAAAGCAGGAAGATAGAAGAGAGCAAAATTGCACTATTGCCATTTTAGCATAAGTTTATCATAAGGAAATTGTTTATAACCTGGGGATTTTCTTTTACGTTTAAGGGAATCTACTGTAGTGGAATATATGTGTATTTCTCTGTAATCCTTTCTGTCACAGAATCCAACAGATTTCTATCTACTGTTATCTAACTATTAAAAAGTTATAGAAGAATATTGCAGCTCATCCTCCAGACAAGCAGTTAAACAGTTTTCTGTCATGCTTAGGTAGGAAGTAAGTGTAGCCTTATTCTTCCACACAGTAAGAACAGAAAAAGAGAAAGTAATATACAGGAAAAAAAAAAAAACTACCAGCCATGCCTGTGTACACCTTTAATTTTTCCTTGCAACACAGATATATAGCTATATATGATCTGCATGTAGAATACCTGATGTAGAGATGTGTATTGCTGTGAGGATGCACCAGGAAAGCAAAAAAATTTTTTTCAAATATGTATTAAATGAAGTTGCCTCCTTTCTTTGTGTTAATATTTTTCCTTCTCCTATGTGCTCTGCTTTGAAAACAGTCAGTCATGATGTGGTCCTGCTTTCCTTGGGTGCCCCGAGCTGGGAAATGACACCCTTGCCTTATGAATTACAATATGAGCACTTGATATGGACAGCAGGAGCCTTACTAACTTGGCCACTGACACAACAAATTGAAGCAGTGCCTTCAGAAACAAGTCAGCTTTCCTTGTTGACCATGCAGCATTTGCTCAGGCAAAACAACCGATAAAACATACTTTCCTCTCAGTTTTTTTTAATGCTTGCTTGGATTCCTGTAACAATTTGAAAGATGAAAAGGTTTGCATTTTACAAAACAAAACAAAAACCCAACCCAGACAAAGAGTGGCTCAGTGCATGTGGGAATTCAATCCGTGCTTCTCTCATACACAACAAAAATGCCTTCTATTCTAGTGAGAAAGGGAAAGGCTGGAAACTCCCATGCTGATAGTCCTGATGTTTTTCTGCTGCTACAGTGTGTCAAAGGTTAGTTCCCTCCCACCTGCATCACACTTTGCTGCTTCTAACACACAACCAAGCATTCAGACAACACAATTAAAAATCATCTTTCTCGTGGGAGGCTCTTTCAGACATTCAGTGTTCCCTTCTCAAATATCCCGGTCCAGCACACAGATAAAATCATTAACTTGTACCTTAATAAGAGCTTTGTATGATTTTTTTCTTTGAAAACCCTATTTACTGACTCTCACTAAAATTAAGCACAATCTTAGTAGAATCAAATAAATGTCAGCAGTTTTATTCAGCACACTTATGATCATGGGTAAGGGTGATAGATAAGCAGATCTTCTTTGTTATGACCTCTTAGGAGAAAAATAATAAACCTAGAGACATTCTGCATTATGTGATATAAGAGCAACTCCAAAGGAAAACAAATTGTCATTTTAAGAAATGATACTCTATCACTGGGTTCTAGAAATGGAAGCAGTAATACTATGAAGCATATACTTGAAGGGAAAAAAGAGAAATGTTAAATTCTAAAGATTTTTTTTGCAGAACAGCCTGAGATTTAAAAATAATGCCTATATTACATTTTTTTTATATTACATACTGAAGTTGAAGAAGCCAGTAATAGCAGCATTGGTAACAAGTCACCCCCCGGCACTGACAGCAAGGTTGGTATTCTTGTGGGGTAGCCTGATCCTGCATTGCAGTGGCTTTGGTGAAACTCCCTGACAATCAAGTCAGTAGCCAGCACCTTTAAGGTTAGTTGCTGACTTTTAAAAGTGATGGATCAAGCCCAAAGAGAGAGGGATGAACAGAGTTAGGTTAAACTCATAGAGTTTACCTTACTCAGCAGATAAAAGAGACCACTAGTGTCATCTAATTTGCAGAACAGAGAAGAAAATGTGAAATAGAAATGCAGAATTATGCTCATTTATTAATACCTGACGGACAGGACATTAAAATAAATAATTATGAGAAAACATTTGACCTCTGAGGTACCTCATAAGAGTGATCTGCTGTTTTAAGATCACATATTGTCATCAAAGTCTGGAAATTATGCAAATAGTACTAACTACATTTAGAGGTCTGTACAAGTAAAGACTTCCCCACCTAAATAGTAATTGTCTCTCAGCAAAAGGCAATGATTTTTGTGTGATGCAAAGGTGCTACCTACAGGCTTGAGCAGAGAATGACATGCAGGGAAGCTCAGGAAAAAGGATCCCATTTTATGAGGAAATAAAACAGAATTAGCATTACCACTAAATTAATACCTTTTAATTTCAGGCTAAAGAACACATGTTTTACCAAACTTTTAAAAATCCATAATATCAAAGACTTTCAGTTAACCCAATTTAATTCTAAATATTACAATGGTGCCTGCATTTTTCTGGGTTTCTTTATTTAAATCAGTAACAGTACCATAAAAAGAGGCTTTTTTTTTTTTTAATCAACAAACATTAAATAAGCTGTATGCTCTTGTGATACATTTATTTCAGGCATACTTTTGTTGACAAATGAACGTGGCCAAAACTGTCAAAAGATCATATCTGAAGATCAAAATTAATGTTTGGTCTTACAAATACAGTGAAGTGCCAGACAGGAAGTATTTATAGTCTATTAAATGTGTATCTATCCTATACCTCGTGTATAAACAATGTTTCATTCAATACAGTGCAACTGTGCCGAGAATCACTTGCCTAAAAACAAGAGCATGTCCAGTATTTTTGACATAATGAAAAATGCTTGGGAAAATGCTTTAATCTAAGATCATGCTTTCTCTTCCTCTGCATCTTTTACACATTTGTACCCAATCAGATCAGATATGGCAAATATTTATGAATATATGTAGGTTTACTGTTGGGGATATTTACTGATTTGAATGAACTTAATTATATGAATTTAAAACCACAGGCTATGTTAACTTTTGGGCACAAAAGTGCACCCACCACCCTGTACATGCCACTGCAGTGTACATCCAGCACATAATGATAACAGCAGTAGCAGCAGTGTAATCTTGCATTTACCTTCAGCTAAGACTAGGGCAAGCAGTGCAATTGAAAACTAACACATTCTGCCTTTCAAAAAAATTCTGACATCCTTTTTTCTTTCCATTTTTGAGGGGGGGAAAGTAGTATAAAAATAGAAAATAAAAAGATAAATATTATTAAATGCATTTTGTATTATATAATAGAGTAACAATTGAGAATATTTTTCCTTTCAAATATAAAATTCTGCAGTTCTGTATTTAAAGGCTGTATTTTTCATATCTATAGTGACGGAAAGAGCACACTGTCAGAAGTAAAATTATACAAATTTTAGAATGCCTACCATGCTATGAAAGCAAGAATTAAAAAATGATATTTTCTTTTCTGTCCATTTGTCCAAATTCTGAATTCCTTTTAGGGAGTAGATGTCCACATAAATTTTTATTTGTATCAAATAATTGTGGCATTCAGAGTCAATTATCTGATGAGCTGAAAAAGTGCCTTAGTTTAACTGTCTCAGATGAACAGATAATCTAGATTAAAGCACTTTTCTGAAATAATTTGGATACATTAGTAGCTAATTCCAGTTTGTCTAAAAACACTATTCCAAAGAAATAAACCACAACATAAGCTTAAAAATAAATAAAAAATAACTTCAAAGAAGAACCAATGGTACTGATGTATGCCATAGAACGACATAAAGCTTTATTCTTAAGCTACTAAAATCTCTCTTAAGGACAAGATGCTATTCATACTGTTACTGATTTTAAATTCAAATTATAATGCAAAATATCCAATTATTCATGATTTTCAGATGAAATTTCAAGAATGGTCTGATCAAAACCTATCAGCTATTCCTATTCTTATTTTTAGAAATTGAATTTTAAAAACAGTTTACATTACTGTAATTCTACACATACATTTTTCTACATATAATATAATTACATCATAATTAAATAAGCTCAATTCTGTTTTTTAATGAAGATAATCCTGAATAATTTTTTAAACAGAAATATCTCATTATTATTAAACTCTTCAGGGTACATTTAAATGACTGTTGAAGAGAGAACCACACAAGCTGTGAGTGCAAGTTCATAACAACTTTACTGTGAAATTAATATTTAACTCATTTTAAAATACTTAATGCCTCCTATATAGTTGTCTGTAAATTAGTTCAAGTTGCCTTTGTCGCTAATTGAATTTATTCATATATTATTCTGTTCTCCCAGTTTTTAATCAGAAAGTCCATAAGCAATTAGTGGTAATGTTCATAGGTAGCTAGAGAAATAGTAGTAAAGAGAAAAATTCCTACTAGATTTCTCATTATGATAACTAAATTTTAGGTGATATGCCCAAATCCTTCTATTAATAATTTGCCTGTGACAAACTAATACATGAAAAATGTAACACAATTTTGGTGCCATCTATTATTTTAGATGCAAAGTTATTTTTTCACCCTTGTTAGATTTTCTTAACCCATAGCCAATATTAAATTCTTCCAAAGAGTGGGGATAGCAGATGTCTATAAACACTCCTAGGTTCATGATGAAAAGAAAACAATGGCTTGTGGATTACTGCAAAAATATTTCTGATAGGGAAAAATACAAACTGATTCAGTCACATGGAAATATTCTTAATTTTGCTGCATATATATCCAATACAAGCATTTCCAGCTTTTAAAACCTAACCATGATTAGATAAATCATAACTAAATATTTTTACCCTGCTGTAGTATTTAATGTATGTCCTAAAATTAATTTCTTCTTTGAATTGCTGCAACAGAATTTGCATGAAGTTCCTTCCAGGCTATTATTTTTTATTTGTACTTTTCCCTGAAATGTTCACAGAGTTCTTCAGAACACTGATCAAAACTGAAAAAGTAAAAGAAAAAAATTTCTTTTATGAATGCTTGATGACCTTTGACATCGCTCACTATTTAGAGGCCCATAAAAGAATAGATAAAATATATGACTCACAAATTACCAATTACAAAAAATTATCTGGAGTAGAATGCTACAGTAATGCAAAAAGATGGATTACTTGTCATAAATCAATAAAGCTTTTGTTTGCAAATCCAGTATCTCACTTCTTTCTTTTGTGTTGGGAAACTTAAGATGATTTCTAAACTGCATTAACTTAAAAAAATGCAGCCCATCATCCAGGTCAACACTGAAAGTGACCCACAAATAATCTGTCATTTTTAAACCAAGATATATTTTATATTTTACTCTCAGTTCTAAAAATCAAAAGTCAGCAGAAATGAGATACATCACAGAGCAATCAGATAGTCCTGTACTTCAGAAGTATCGGGGTTGCTAGTTCTTCCAGCTGGATCTTAAAGTGGTCTTAGAGAAGTGCTGCATTTGTCATTGCCAGGTAGGCAACAGAATTTAATTAGTCAATAATCACATTTTAGAGCACAGGCATCCCCTGTTTTAAAGGGGATGTTTTTTAGAAAATTTTCAGGGTTTTGGGTTTACTTTCTTCTCTGCATCTTGAGGTAGACAGTTTTTTTTTATTTTTAATAGAAAGAATGTGAGAAAGAATGGATGTCTGCAGAAAATAAAATAAATACAAGCTTCAGAGTACCACAGTGCAGTGTCACCAGCTGTTGAGGAGTTATCTATGAAAAACTCTGTCTGGTGATGCAGCCGAGCATTTGTTACACTCTCTGACTGGCAAATGACAGGACTGCTCAAATCAAGAGATAAACCAAGATGAACTTTATTTTCATCCAGAAATCACAACCCCCCTTCTCAGTCTTTTTCCTTCCCTGCAAACAGGGAACCCATTGCTTGTGGCACAATGCTGAGGGAAAAATACCAGCAGGAATGCATCTGATGCTTATAAAAGTAACTGCTGTATCTCCCAGTTCCAGTTCAAGTACTGACTCTCTCTTCATATACACTTTTTTTTGCTCTGCCTATGCCAGAATCCACACTAATCTTTGGCTTACTAACTTTGGCCCAGTCAAGGGGGGACACCTGATTTATAACTCCACCAGTTACAGCTCTTAACTGTCTTGCACTGTGAGAAACAGTGGAATGATTTAATTAAAATGATTTAATTCAAATCAGACATATTAGACATTGCAAGTAAAGGAGCAGAAGGGTGAGCGCAGTGATCTGGAGACAATGAAGCATACTAACCAGAGTTTCCCAGGTTCAGATCCCAGGTCAGATACATACTCCCTGCTCCCAGCTTCAGCCAAGAGTGTGCCCGGAGGTGGCTGCCGCTGCTTTGGGGAGAATGGAGGAGCAGGCTTGTGTGTCAGACTGGGGAGGAAGGGGGGATTAGCTGCATTGTCACTCACTAATGACAGCTGCCAGATGATTAGAAACCACATTAAGTTCTTAACTTTAACTTTGCTAATCAGCAAGATCAAACTCCTACAACTGAATTGTTTTTTTTTTTCATATTAAAAAAAAAAAAAGAGTTAGCACATTTGCTGCCTAATCAGGATGTAAGGCAGTGAACAAGCACACGGTTGTAAAAATGAACTTTGATGGAATAAAATAATTGATGGATTTGGATTGGCCTCAACAGCATCATTTGCAATGGCTATTAAGGTTTTAAGGCTTTATAAGGTTTTAAGCAGTATTATTTCTTCCTATGAAATCCTGACATTCAAGAACCAACCAACAAAAGGGAAAGTGTATTTAAGCATTTTGACATCATAATCTTCAAGAAACTAAACCAAAACTAAAAACTAAAAACCAAAACCAAAACTAAACCAAACCAAAAACTTGCAGAAAAAGAGCTGAGTAGCCTTTACCATGGCTATTCTCTGAATAGGCTATTGGTCAAGGCAAATATACATTAACTTTTGGGAAATGTGCAATTTTGCTATATTCTCCATATAAACAGAAAGCTTACTCTTTAACACTATGATGCAGGTTCAAAATAGATGGTTAATGGTAACGCTACAATGAATGCATTTTCTTGAGTTTTGGCTGGGGTTTTTTGTTTGGTTTTTCTGGGTTTTTTTNTTTGTTTTTGTTTTTGTTTGTTTTGGTGTGTGTTTTGGTTTGTTTTTTTTTTTCTTTTTTTTCTTTTTTTTTTCCCTTAACCTATGGCTTTTGATACAGCTGGTTTTGGATATACAATGGCTACCCAACCATTTTATGGCTTTAACAAACCCTTACTTTCTGCCTTGTATTCTATACAATGTAGCCTCTATTTGCACCCAAGTGGTACTAAATTACAGATAAAGTTACAGCAAATTTGTTTTCTCAAAAAAGCAGTGAGGCTTAACATCCCTTGAGTAATAACAGCCTTGCTTTTAATTCAGAAGTAGGACTGGAATAATTTTCCCTCAGAAAATGCACAATAGAGCTGTTCTTGCAGGGCTGAATGGGGCACAGCTCAGTTTGCAGGTGTGCAGGTGCTCCAGTGGAGAGGCAGAAGAGTGCCTGACCTGGGTGGGCAGCCCAGGCTGTGGTAGGTAACTCCAGACTGGCCCACCATGCATCCATTGGATGGGGCTGATGGACCTCTCAATTCTGATGCAAAGAAATATGCTCCAATGAATCAGTAATTTATAGAAATGTATCTTGCTCATACTGATGAAATCAAAGTAGCTAATAAAAACCTGAAGCACCCTTGGAGCAAAGCAGAAATGTCTTAAAAGGTTAAAACTCCATAAATCACACCCAAAGCGATTCTTGAATGTGAAAATACTACATTATAAAGACCTACCAGAACACTGAAGTTATTTTCCAAATGTTTCAGCTAGTAGACTGTGATGAAGAAATAACTTTTTAAAAATGTCTTTCACTGGAGTTGTGTTAAAGAAGGTTAATATTCAGGATTAAAATCCCTATTCTGGCTGGTGTGAAGCTGCATTACTATGAAGAAAGTGATATAATACAGAAGCAAAGCTCAGACAAGGCATTAGTTACCTCTACTGTAAAATAAATCACTCCAATACATTTCCATGTTTATTTCCTGCAATATTATTATACTATTTCCAAGACATGAAAATCAAGCACATTTAAGGGATAAGCATTAAGTGCTGTTAATGTGGTCTTATGCTGGTAATAATTGTCTTGGGAAAAGTATATTGTGTTTTATATACTAATGCTATGATGTGTTTATTAACTCAGAATCCCTCTGCTAACAGTGCTTTAAGCAAGTAATAATTAATGTGGTGGCAAATATTAAAAAAACCTACTTTTAAATTTAACTCGTGTTAATGGAATACATTATCTGCTGGTATTATTTCTTCTTCAAGAGAAAAGAGCAAAAAGAATACTGTATACTAAGCAAAAATTAATCAGTCTTTCTTTTTAAAGGAAAATATGCTTTAATAAACATTACTGGTGTCCCTTATAGTACTGATTACCCATTTTCAAAGGAATTAGCTGGTTTTAATTTTAAAAACCACTTTTCCTGGAAAATGAAGAATTTGTCATTGGAAAATAGAGATTCAAATGCATGTACCTGTGCCTTCTGCTCTGAGATAAGGAAGAGATTTTTTTCTCTGCCTTATAAATGAGCACCAGAAAGAAACAGAGTGAGAACAGCTAAACAGACACAGTGCACTTAAGAACTGGGGAGAAATGTAAGGAAATACCAAAAGTTCCAATTACATAATATCAGTTTCAACAGATAACTCTGCAGTGCTAAAAACAGCTGTGAGAGTAGTGGTCAATCCCAAATAAATAAGATTAAATTATGTCCATTTTCTTATTTTTGAAAATCAGTGGGTTCTCCATAGAGTACTTGTATCCCTGAAAGCAGTCGGTTTCTTGTAACTTCAGAGCTACAGAAATACTGTAGATTTTATTCGTGGAAATGTACACTCACAGATCTGCCATACAGTTTTAAGTCTATTCAGTATCAGCTGCAGCCATTTGGCTTACAGCTATTAATTTTTTTTTCTCTTCAATAACAATTGGAGTCACAATGTTAGTTATTTCTACTGGCAAGTGTTAATACTTACCCTGGAATAAATCAATCTACCACTGAACCCAAAATAAATAATACTTTTAAAATTATGTCACCTCGTTTATTGCAAAGTATTAAACAGATTCCATGTATAACCACTTTTTTNAAAATAAAAATAAAAATAAAAATAAAAATGCTGCTTTCATCAAAGAAGTGCTTATGACATTTACAGGCTTTTTACTTCAAGGTCAACTGAAATTCTTCTTTCCTGCAGAAGTTAAATCACTTAAGCATGACAATTGGTAAAAATTTAACATTTGGTTCACACTGTTAAGTGTTCTAGGTATTAAAAAACTACCTAGATGACACTGTTTCTTGCTTTGACACTGGACTAAAATGATTTTTGGGGCAGCTTTTGCTCCTCTTTATATTGCCATGACCAGTATAAGAAGTTACTGTGCAAGATAGGCCATTGCAAACATGCAGACTTTACCAGGGATGTGGCTAAAGCTACAAGAGCATTTTCTTCACAAAACTGCAACCACAAATTTGGCCTTTAATTGAGAAATTTAAGAAAACATTCTGTCTAGATAGTAACCTGCATGATTCATCCTTGTCACCGAGATCTTTAGGTGCTGCCTTGGGAAGGATGGGGGGAAAACACATAGAAAAGTAGTTCAGGAAATCATCATTTTTCAGAAAAAAATTATTTAACTAATTTTTCAGGGATGGAAAACAACCTGAGTGGAAACTTCATTAACCTTGACTGAACGTATACAATACAAATTATGCTAATAAACTGCTGTATAACTCATATATAATTTAGAAGTAAAAATATCCACCCTTTGTAAACTTCTTACGTGTTTTTCTGCAACAGTGCACTTCAGAGATTTGTCCCCTTGACAGTGTCTGCACAGTACACAGACTCATTATCCCAAGCAAGAGATAACTTCTAGTGCTATGGCTTTTTCACACACTGTCAGAAGGAAATTTCCCTACCTCTGATAAAAAACAATTGTAAAAGAGCAGTGCTTTCAGAGGACTTTCCTATATATATCTCAGTGGAGTTCCACTGGAAACAAAGCTTCTTGCGTTGGGAGTCCACCTCACGTGTGGGTGGACTTCCAATGCAAGAAATCAAGCTGCATCACCACCCACCAGGGATTTCCAAGAATGAAACAAGCTTTCAAACACCTTCTAGGTCCAAACAACACATTTATGGAATGGGAAACATATAACATCTCTCTTTTGCCAAAAATGTAGGATAAAGCTATGCGTGTCAGACATTCCCTTTTTAGGAAAAAGAGACAAAACATAACATGTAAGTTTTGCCATGACTGCTGTCATGAGAGTTGTTTTTCTTTAGAGGCTTTACTTACATCATCAATAAAAGCAATTACTGTTGGTCATATAGCATATGTGGCACTAGTAGACACAAAATATGCTCTTTTTTATGTTAACAGCCTGGATTTCCCATTCAGCTACCAAAACTGAAATTATAAAATTGTGAGTGAAACAATTGAAGCAATAGAAATATATTTCTTATGCATATTTGAAATGTTTCAAAATTGTCTAAAGGATTTTCACTCCAGTGAAGTCCAGCACACTGAAAAGAACTGGTTTTTTTTCTTAATTCTTCCACCGAGACACTAATGTCATCACCTACCAGCTACACACCTACTAAAGAAACTACTACTTTACAGGGAAGATTCCTTAAGGAGCAATAGGAAGAAACCAATAGTTTAATTTCTGAGTTTAACTTCTGTCCTTTCTAAGCCTTTTGCACACTGTATTTTCAAAATATTTGAAACAATCACTTCTCTGTCTGATTTCCCTTACTTGGGCTTTTCTTACCAGAACACAACGTATCTGCTTCTTTTGTACTATGCAGCAACTTTTGGCAAAACCATTACATTATGTTATTTTAACTATTGAATGGCCCAATGAAATCAGTGTGCCCTACAGTTCTTTCACTTCAAAACAAACCTTGTAATACCTATTCCTACTAAAATTAAAAGGAAGCAAAACACTCTTTGTAACACGATGTGTTACAAATATAATGTGTTGGTTCTCATAATACTCATCATTAAAAGATGATGAAAAAATGAGATATCTCATAACTCAGTCATGAGCAGTATTTAAGTCATGGAAGTTTAAATGGCCAAGAGCTCCTTGGTAACTGTGAAATAGCACTTCAGGGAGCCTGAGGATGATATGGTACACAACTACCTTAGAACACGCAAGCTCCTTAGTAATTATCCAAATTCAGTATCAATGATGTCTGAATTCCTTCAAGTGCAACGTTTTTCATTCAGTACTGTTTATGCACTGAAGAGGAGAGTGCAAGTAAGAATTGGTGACGGAATGCAAGCCCTCTCTAGGGGGCCAATGGTCCACTCTGCAACCCTTCCAGCAACACCAGGCAGTAGGGGACTGCCTTGTACATACCTTGGGTTATCAGAAACATACTGCAGAGTAAAATTGCAACTCACACAAACTGGCTGCCCAGATTTCTAGTCACATCACTGCCTTAGCAGGAAGTATAAGCTTACTTTTAGAGCTTTTTAGGTAATCCTAAATACAGGAGAGTAAGTAATAGTTTTTGCCAACTTCCACAATTTTTCATCAACCACATTTTTGTCCCTCAGATTTCTTGGTGTATCAAGCTATAATAACATTCAAAAAGATTTGGTAGTTAAATACTTTCAGAGTACTTTCAGCTTTCTAAAGAAAATACACGGGGAAAATGGTGCACTATTGAAGAAAAAGTCTAATACTTGGGATACCAATGCTTTATGCTCTGTCTATTCCTGTTTGATAAATCACAAAATAAGGAAAGTAATCCCTTATTTCCCCACACAGCATAGCTGTTTTTGAGATTTAACGCCCTAAAATTATGAAGAAACTCAGAACAGCATCTTGTTAGGTTCTAAAATATGTATGCAGGTAAAATAAACCCCTAAGGGAGCAATTAAAGTGCTTAAAGGTAGAGCTAGTGCCATTTTAGACACCCTCTGATAGGCACCCCAGTCACCTGGATAGTGATGGCAGAAATGACAGAGAACCTAAGACAGACACATACTCTTCTGAGACAGCAGCTGGACATGCTCTACATTACTGAAAATGGAACAGATCTGTGCTTGGGCAATAAATCTCACTGTTAAACTGGTTTAGCAAGTATGTATTCTCTCTGTGAAGAAAGTAAAATGAAAGTGACTTTTTATAAACAAAATAAAATACTAAAAGAGGTTTTTACATACATAAATATTCCCCAGTCTTCGTATCAGATTTGCAAAGACACAATTTGTGAAACAAAAGATGTGGACTGATGACACCAGTTTTTCCACACCAGTGTCATTCCTCGTTTGTTATGGTAAAGAGGTGTACTTTCAATCATAGCTGGTGCTGGTATAGTCTTTCAGTATTAATAGCTAGGGGATCTCTTTGGTCCTATATACCATGTTCTGCTATTTTTTTCTTTCCTATTCCATCTTGTAAAACCTGGCACAAAGTATAGCTAAGAGTTGTAAAAAACTCAAATTCCACTGTAATTTTGAAGAAGTCCAGCATTAGTTCTGCTGATGCACAGAAAATTAGGAAAGAGGAAACAGAACTTAGACCACTTTTCTTTTGTCTGCTTTACTTTG
>VZTT01003850.1:0-11496 GCA_013400855.1 Buphagus erythrorhynchus
GTTTTTTTTTTCCTAGAAGGAAACCATCATTTGAATATTTTGGCTCAGAAGAATTTCCTTCTGTCATCAGCAAAGCAAAGGAACTGTGAGAAAATATCCTTCCTGCAAAAAGGGGGAAAACAATTTCTGTCTTGAAGCTAAAAAATGAAGCAATAAACCCTCTAAAGCTCAACTGAATAAAATGCCATGAGAGCTTTTAGGCGGAGCTGAGCCTGACCTTAAGCCTGGCCTGGCTAACTGTAGCCTTCTCATGAGATTAAATAAAAATAAAAAATCATGCTCTGTGCCTTGGTGTTCTGATGGACACACCCTCCTGGCATCAGCCCTGGCTTGCCACCAGTCAGTACATTTGAGACTGTTCACCTTGAAGCAAAACATGCAGCTATACAAATGAGTTTTTCCATATTTTCAATGCAAATGGGGGATTATTCAAAAATAAGTTGATCTCAGCCTCCTAGGAGACATGGAAAGGTCATAGAGCAGGCTGCAGAATATTTTCCCAGCCTTCCTCAAAAATATTTAAACTTACATGATTTCTCTATTTTAAGGCCTTCTCTGAGGCTTCTTCCTTAAAGTTCCAAAAAATAATCAATTAAAACAAAACCGCTCTACAAAAAGAGGACACCTAAGGACAAGCAAGTCTGGGCAGGAAAATTTTGGTACTTCTATGAACTCTGGCAGCAAAGCCATGGGCAGATGGAAGCAGCAGTGAGGGAGCTCAGCTCAGCAGAGCATGTGCCCAGCAGTGCCACCCAGCACCGGGCACCTCGCTCCGGACACGCAATTCCCATTCCTCGATCTCACAGGAGCAAAGGGCAGAGGCATGGGCTGGCCTGGGCAGCATCCATGGTGGGAGACAGCAGGCTGGAAAGGACTGTGGATGTGGGAAGCAGGGCAGCCCCGTGGCTGGGAGCTGCCAAAGCTGTCAGCAGAGATGCTGCAGGATTGCGCTCGCTTGGCTCGGCACGGGAGCGGAGCTGCCTGTGAGTCACAGCTCTGCACCACTCGGCCCAGCTTCCCTCCCCTCCCAACTGGCTTGAGTATTAGATGTATTATTATTATTCCTCTTTTTTTTTTTTTTTGCCTCACTGACTGTTTCACCACTCGCCAAAATATCTTCTGCTCAAGGGAGGGAGCTGTGGAAGGCAAAAGTCAGGGCTGAAGGGAGCCTGCCAGCCCCAGCCCCAGCCAGCTCCGATGGCCACTGTGGAGAAGCATCTGGGATGTGGACTTTTATTTCCCACTCATTCAAAACTCCTTGTAGGAGGTTTGCTAGTTCACGTAATGCTGCAATAACAAAACAGGTTTTCAGTGTTTCGTTCACAACACTAACCTGGGCTCTAAAAGCCTCTAATTTTTCCATGAGCTCCCAGCTAATGGGATGTCTCCAACCTTTCCAGTGGGTCCTTTGTTTAAGACTCAAGTAATCTCTGGCACAGCCTGAAAACATACTTCTTTCACCTTAAAAAGTAAAGTAAAATCTATAGGAAGTAATATTAAATTAACAGAGCCAGGAAGACTAAGCAGCAGTCCTGCTGATATCTATGGGAATGTGCCTACCCAGAAGTTGATGGGAACAGACCCACAGAGCTGCTCTCCAAGTACCAGAGCCCAGTGCAGATGAGTCTATTGGGCTATGAGTCCATTTCTCAGGATGATTATTTAATGAAGATGGGGATGTGCTCCAACTGGAGCACAATGCACCAAGTGATTGCTAACATGGTCACTGGTGTTGGTTGGATGCACAAATGCATCAGGGTTTGAAAATGTAATGGAGTGTAAATCATCCATGTTCAGGGTTTGCATGGAATCCACCAAATCCCAGATTATGGGAAGAGCCCTCAGGTGGTACCAAAGGTAAGAGTCCATCCTGAACACACCACAGAAAGAGGTATTTGAAGCTGTTTGAGAAGAGGAGATGCCACTCATCTTTGACCAGACAAGGGATGCAGACTGGGCAGACACACACAAATGCTTTAGGTCCTGCCCCCAGCTGGAAGGCAGCACCTAAAGTCAGCTGGGTAATTGAGTCTTGTCTCCCCATCTTGGCTGCTGGCAGAGGGGCTGATGAGTTACCTTCAGGAAAAGTGGTTTGCCCCATTCCTACAGCTTGTACAGACCACAGACAGACACAAAGATGCATCCAGTAGAGCAGAGTCAGGCCAGGCTCTGCAGAAAGGGATCTGCTGCTCTGACTGAGCAGCTAGTTTCCATGGTTAAGTTTTCATTCAGAAGCCAAAGCTGCCCATACACAAAGTGAATTAAATCAGTTTAAACAGCGAGCCCTGTAGCACTCCAGAGTCACCTTCCTCTGCAGAAAAATGCTGCTCTTCACAGATGCCTTCTGCTTGTTGAGACTAAGGTGTGTCTGCATCCTCCATAAGAGACCATGACTGGTGCCAGGCCCTGGGAATGCACAGATTGTGTGTGACGCCACCAAAAACTATCCTGGGTCCTGGTAATCTGTGTCCACAGCTGCCCTCTCACTCAGCTCCCCTTCATCCATTCTTCAAAGTCTCCCCTGATGCTTCTAAAAGTGATCTCGTTCCTACATCGAGCCAGTCAAATTTGCTGTCATCAATCCTGCACTCAACACAGGTTTCCTGCTCTGCTGCTGGAGACAGACCAGCTTCTCTGCAGGATCCCAAGGCCTGCAGGGACCACAGCCAAATCTGCAGCTACCAAAAGGATCTCATTCCTTTGCACTCTTTGCACCACAAGGGCTCCTTAGAGGATGAAGCAACTGCAAAGCTCATTCCCCCAGCTAAAAGCCTTCTCTGCACTGAAGATGTGCTGAGACTTGTCTGTTTTTTCAGCAGCAGCTTTCCCTCAATACTGACCACAAAGCCAGTTTTTCTTTGAGGGCTCAAGGTCAGTCAGACCTTGGGAGAAGCAGAGGGTGACTGCTGTAGGATGGTTTGTGCACACACAGGGGACATATCTCAGGTGAATGGAGTTACCTGGATCCTTCAGTAACTGATTTGGGCTTACCCAAATATACCCCACAATACTCACACCTCAACCTCTGCTAAATCCAGTGTTTCCTGCTTCAATTGCACCTCTGCTTTTCTCCCTGGGTGAATCAATCCCTTTTCTTTCACAGCATTCTCTGCACTTCCATTCCTTTTGCTAAACTCAGTAGTAGATCTTGTGGTAGCCTCTAATGGTGGGCATCAATAAAACAAACCAGCCTTGCGAGTCTTTTGTTTTCCAGTCAGACATATATCTGCTTTCTCCCCCTCAGTACTATTTTTCTCTAAGCACCATCTCAGGAGGGACTCCTGCATCACTGCTGCCAGGCTGACAGCATTTAGATGGATCTTATGGGGCCAGTCACCCCCAAGAGCTGCCACACTCCTCCATCATTTGGAGGTGCTCATTTGTTACAATCACTTCCCTTCACATTTTCCTTCACCACTCTAACAAATTATCACCATCCCTACCACATGCACTATATTTGCTACACATTTCTATGTACCTCTGCTCCAAACAGTTTTATTAGAAGCCTTTGTACCCATTAGGGCCTGAAAGGATAAGTGCCAGTGGCCTTTTGTAGGTTAATCCACAAGAGATCAAGAGAGTGCAAGGCATTCTGTCTATTCAAATTACTCATTTTACAGTATAATAGTATGAATATTAATATTGTCCATTGAAAAAGTGTGTTAATTAGGAGGCTGGCAGTTTTTTGGACCACTGCCACATAAAATAAGCACTCAGGGGTACATGACTATTCAAGCCCAGGTCCCAAACTGCCATTTACAACAGTGGCACACTCAGTTCAAGAGCCAAATCATCAAAATAATTAAAAAGGGAACAGCCTACAGAGGGTTAATGTTACTTATTTTTCCTCTACTAATTTCAGTTATTCCCTTTCCTAGTAAAACAGTATTTAACCAAACCACAAATAATTTGCATAGCACACACATGCTGACTGCTGGGAGGTTTTTAAGCTAACAGAACAAATATCTCATTAATAACTAAATGCCAAGAAATGCAGAAAGAATTTTGTACCAGACTAAGAAAACCAAAGTACTTTATTCTTCTGAGGTTTGCCTTGGATTAAACACTATGCTCCTTTGATAAGCCTGGTTTGGATACATGAGAAAATAGAGAAGGCAAGGTCCACGTATGTACAAGAAGGACACAAACTTGGGAGGTTGCTGGAGTTCAGACACAACTTTTTTATGCAGGTAAAGCTTTGACAAGCTCAGGGAGAGGCCCGATCACTGGGACATTAACAGCACACAGATGATCTTTAACAGGTATGATATTTCCCCTTTTCAGTTTCTATTTTTACCCTACAGCATGGATGTGCCATTGCCACTGTAGTCTGCTGATCTCAAGGCTAATCTTCGTTTTCTGCCAGCAAAATGAAAGGTCAGCTACAGACCAGACACCAGGAAGGCCTCCCAGATGCCTGGGTATTTATGGACCTGATAATCTGGATGTCAGTGAGCATCTTGCCACAGAGGAAGCAAGCAGAACTGCAGACCAGCAGCCCTGGGCACCACTGATCACCAGGAAACCAACAATGTTCTCCCAAATGCTTGAGACTTGCAAACACATTCTTTTTTCCACAATGGAATAAACCCCAAACATTTTTAAGTTTTTGCAAAAACAAGATCTGCACCGAGGGGTCCAATTCATATGAAAAACCCATAGGTTTTTGTTGGCTGTGGTGTTTTCCCAAGGTGCAGGAGAAGCACATTTGATCCCTTGGATCTTTCTCCTGCTTCAGGGGAAGGTATTTTTCTTTGGGATCACTTTAAGTTGGAAACACAAATCCAAATTTCCCAACTGTAAAGCCACTGTCATACCATAGCTATTAAGGGTCAAAGTCCTTCTGCTCCTCAAAGAGGTCACAGCCAAAACTTATCTTCACAAACTAGGGTTTCTCAGCATGGGACTCACAAAACATAGTGCCCTCCTCTTCAACACTTAAAATAAGCTAACTTTACCTCATACCCATCAGTCAAGAGATCCAGTTTCTCCTGCAGGACCTTCAGCAAAGCTTCTCAGCCCCATTTATGAAAGCAGAGACTTGAAAACATCTGCCAAGACACAATGACTTCATTTTTAGAAGCCCTTGATGCCCTGACCTGCAGTGTAAGTCAACAAAAGGATGAGGTCTACCAGCAAAGCTGCAGGTCAGGTCCCCTTCTGCCTCAGTGTAAACTAAGGCATCTAAAATTAAAGCAGACTTCTGCAAGTGAGGATGACCAGGGCCTCTGGTTTTTGCATTCCCAGCTTGACATATGGGGCTGCAGAAGAGATTTTGCATGTGCACGTACACACACAGGCTTGGGGTGAGAGAAAGGTTCAAACAAAAGAATTTCAGGCTCTTGAAGACCATCAGTTGGAAGCAGCTGCAGAAACCTTTGATAATTCCCTGGGTTACTGAGCACTTTGCTGCTTAAATCTCTCCCTGGCCAGAGCTATTGCTTGTCACCCACCAAAAGATAATCCTCTTTTTTCTGATTTCATCTCTATCTTCTCTTTTCCCCCCTCTCCATATGAGTGCAAAGCACCTTTAATCTTAATTTCAGATGTACTTTTCATGATGCTGCAGATGTGTTATCTGCCACTGACAGTATTTGCCACGTATTTCTCCTTAAAGGACACTGCTTGACCTTGTAACAGCTTCCATGCCTCTAGCTTTAGAGGCTGAGCCTTTCTATTTGAAAGGATCACAAGTAATCACTTTTCTGTATCCATTATTAGCAGTGAACCAACTACCCAGAGAGCTACTGCTTTGTTGGTTTTTTTTCCCCCTCCAAATGCAGCATTTTTCCTGGGCAGAGACATATTATGGCAATTCAGACACTGACAACTGTGTAAATCACACCCAGGCAAAAGTTATTGATGACCTCATTCCAGTAAAGCATGAGATGATCAGGCTGCCCCACGGTATTTTGATCATCTGAGAACCCTGAAATTGAAAGTCACAGGCTCCATTTTGCTTGGAAACCTAACAAAAGGCATTAACTGTGACAAAAGGCACTTAGAACATCTCTTAAATTATCTCATTTCACACCAGCAGTAACAAATACTCATTTTCCTTTATTAACATACTCTCCTTGCCCATAACCTCTCTCATTTTTCTAGTTTTGAATTAAAACGCCTTCAAGTTATTGATCCCTTCTACTGGAATTCTCCTGTTTTTATTATTTCTTGTACACAGCCTAATTTGAGCAGTATGAACAGTGCATCCAACACAACCACCTCTAGCAGACCTGTCTCCCAGGAGTAGATGTGATTAATCTCTCCCGTGCAAGACAAGTCACGTTCCACAGCCCCAGCTCCTCCACACTGCTGGTGTGCTCAGAATGGCACTCTCACATCTGTTATTAAATTATGTAATTACCTTATTTCTTCTCAAGTGCCTTCCCAAACAGGTTGTAGACAGTCACCAGTGAGGGAAGAAGAAAACCCAATACTGGGAGCATCTGATGGAGCTTTCAAGAGCATTTGCTCTTGCCTATCACTGGATTTCTCTCCATGCCAACTCAGCTGCGGGCTCCCCAAGCCCAAGGAACATTCCCTAGCAAGGGAATAGTGCTGAAAGCAGGAATTTAGCACAGGCAAAGGCACACACTGCTGTGGCTATGCCAGGAGATGCATCCCCTCCTGAGGGATTCAGGATTCCCTCACAGCTGGCTGGGGCTTTTGGCGTCCTCACTGGCAGGCACATCCCACTGCCAGGGGCTCAGCCAGCTGAGGGTGGGGCTCACACACTGCCCCACTGCGTTTAAATCCACTGGTGACATGCAGAGTCCTGGCTAAACACAACCCCGGGCACCATATCACAGGTTTAGGGCTCTTTCTAGAAGAAAGACAGCACATTTGGAGGAAGAAGAGTCATCTTAGATACATGGCATAGATCAAAATTGTGCTCCCTGTGAGCCCTTTGGCTATTCCCCTGCTAGGTGCCCTGTGCAGCTGCTGGCACCACTCTGCAGCCCTGTATCTGCTGTGGAACAGCATGGGAAAAGCACCAAACTTCCTTGGCCATAACAAGTTTCAGCTACTATGGGCAGATGCAAGTAAAAAAGACCCAAACCAAATCTCCAAGACTGCCACAAGGGAGAAAAAGGCTGGAAGATGGAGGTGGTGCTTTAGTGAGTAACATGGGTGAGCAAATGTGTTGTGCTTTCTCTGCACAGAGCCCAAGCCAGCCCAGTCCAAAGACACACGGGTGGCCTGAGAACCAGCCTCTCCCTGCCCCTCCTCAAGCAGAAAGCTGTCACCTGGCTCTCCTGGGACTGCACAATCCAGCAGGCCAGCACAGCAGCATGTGTGCAAATCCATCTGCAATCCAAGGAGCTGCAAGGCAGCCAGCATGAAGGAACAATGTACCCCCCACCCATCCATGACGGCTTTTAAAGGCTGAACAGTGACAGACCTTGAATCCAGCTGCTCCTGTGGAGGCAGAACTCCATGGACAGCATCACTGCTGGGGGACAGCCATGTCCTGGACCACTGCCCAGCTGAGTGACCTCCCTGTGATGCCCACCATCCCTCCAGACCCCAAACTGGTGTGGATGCTAAAGGCAGAGTACCTTCAAACCACACCATGACTATTTCATCAGATGCTGGCTTTTGTCAGTTAAAAAAACCATTAAAAATACTGGAGGAGTTCTTTCAGCAGGTGTTCAAGGGCCCAGCTGCTGGGCTGCTGCAGGATTTTCAGCTGATGCTGAGTGTTTTCTGTGTGACCAGGACTCACCCACTGGATGCTGTCCTCCAGTGCCATGGATCAAGACTTTTCTGCATTTTGGGCAGTTTCATGACTACATTTTTGGACTCTGCAGAAACATTGTTTGCTGTAATGTGACATGGTGTTTCAGAAGCCTGTTTCTCTAACACAAGATTTCCATCTTCTTTGGCAAATTACCCCTTGTGTTAGCCCTACTGGCATTCACATACACAATTCACAATTCATCTGGAACAGGCTATTTACAGAAATTCTGCTGAACTGGCTGTTTTTCTATTAGTTACGTAGAAAAGAAAAGGTTTGGCCTTGATCCTGGACCTGCTGAATTGAAGTGTGAAAGGGAAAATCTCTGAAACTCAGGAACACAAAGGCATTTCCACTGATGCTGCCCACTTCAACTACAGCCATAATTGCTCTAAGAAAACAAGAGACTAATGGCAAGTCCAGTGGAATCTGCAATTTTTCCTAAGCCCTGATCACTGCTTATATTGAATTTCTACCTCTGGAAAACAAAGATGCATTTCCAGCCTTTTGTGTTGTCCATGAGAACGTCAAACTGAGGAGGTTTTTATGTCCCAGGGGATGGGGGAGGTTGATTGGAGACTTCTGAATGCTCAGTTAAGGTACTGAATGAGGCATCTTATCCTCAAATGGTTTTACTCAGGGAGAAATTGCAACACCAAGGAAAGTATTGGTATAAAGACTTATAAATTGCAAGATATGCCAGAGTGGAAACCTCCTATCTTTTCAAAAGGGGATGCAAAGCAAAAAGAAAAGTTAAGGTGGAAGGATGAAATGGCTCCCTGTCCACATCTCACTCTGCTGGCCCCAGAGACCAAGGCAGAAGAGATGGTGGTCTCTCCCAGCACATCTGCTTACCTCTCTTTCTTTTGCCATTGAGCCTGACATGTTCAACCTTTCCTCAGCAACAGCTGCCATAAGTTTGGGGCTTTTTAAATGCAAACCAACACTGCCACACAGGACACAGACCTGAATTAAAGATCCCTGTAAATATTAGAAACTGGAGCAAAGCAGCATCCCTTCCACTCCAGGGTGCTCCTCCTGCTGATGCTGCTGTGACTCTTGGTGAAACCCCCAACCACACAAATGAAGTAGCCCAACAACTCAGGAGGATCCTACATCCCCACATTAAATCAGAGATTCACACCAAGAGAAAGCCCACCAGCCCCAATCCAGCACTTCAATTTCTCATCCTCTTGCCGACCTGTGGGCCACTTCTGAGTCTCCTGGATGCATCCCATCACAACCTCTCTGCTGGGAAAACCAAAGCGACACCTTGGTGAAAAAGGAGCATTTACCAACATTTCTTTAAGAGCACTGCCCTGCTCCAGTGGAGAACAGAAAAAGCCCTGGGAAGTCTGAGAATACCAGCAATCACTGGGACATTAGAGCACAGCTCTGGAGCCCAGTCCAAGGCAGATGACTGTGTAAGCACAGGGGCTGGGATGCTCCACACCCAAGGGCAAGCACTGGGCACAGGGAGAGGTGGCTATGGCACCTGGCAGGACTCTCTAGGCTGGATCACCACAGCTCATGCTAACAAAGGCTCAGGTTCCTCCACATCCCTCTCCAGCTAACTGCAGCACAGTCTGCAGCCCAAACTGACCTCCTTCCCAGCCACCTACACACAAGCTGAGATGGGCTAGAGACAAGAGCATGTGAGGATGGAGCTGGGCTCCTAGCCACACACTTCCTTGTGCACATTCCAACACAAGAATTTAAGACACCTAAAGACACACAAAAAATCTGAAGACTTAAACAAAACAACAAAAAAAATTTACACCAATCTGCCTTTCTTATGCAAGAAGAGGAAAAAATCCCACAACATTTGGAAGCAGGCTGTGTTTGCTTGGCACTTTCCATCTTTAGGTAATTAGTGTAAAGGGCTTCCCAGGTAAACCTAAAAATAAATGGCAGATTTTAAGAGAGACACCATTCTCTCTCCAGTGAGCCTTCAAAGCATAACCAGGAGAAGCTGCAGAGCTCCAGCTGGCTCCCTGTAGGCATCGCTTGCCTTCAAGTCCTCAGGGTCAGCCACAAGCCAAACTGCATCAAAATTTGGAGTGACATAAAAAAAATGACAAGCAAGAAACATCTCTGAAGACAAACACCGCAGCATTCACAAATGCTTTAAATCCACAGCCTGGACCAACGTTTACAGCTTGCTGCTCCTCCCATCCCCTTCTTTAAGCTTTCCAAAAAGTGCCTTCCTAGCTGAGAGTGGCACCTTCAGAGCTGGGAGGAACAAAACACCTCCCAGCTCCAAAACCTACTTTTTCAGTGCTTCTCTCGGTTGTTTTCCTCAGCTGACCTAGCAGCAGCTGCTGTACTTGCTCCTCTGGGAATCAGCCTCACTCCCAGAATTTTGTTTCCAAAATGCTAGTGCAGGGGCATCCAGCTTCCCTATCTCTTCGTATATCCATTTCCAATGCTGGTATCACCCAGCAGCTCCCAGCTCTGCCCCCCTAGACCACGCCAGTGTTGCTTTGTTTCTGATTGTATCGGGAAAAGGGTAAGGACAGGGATGGGAATGGAAACATGGGAAAGGAGAAGAGAGGAGTCATTATACCCAGGTCACTGGAGAAGTCCACAGCAGTGAGGACCCTGGCCCTCAGCTCCCTATGCACTGCATCAGGCTCCAATTCATTAGAAGAGCCTATTACTTCTTAAATATCCAATTTTACAACTGCAAGAACAGCAGGTACCAGCTTCTGCTGAGAGCACGAAGCTCCTCACCTATGCCCTGCAGCCCAGGGTTACCATTAGAGGGACACAACCTAACAGCAAATGCTTATTGTAATCCACTGAGCCCTAAAGTACCCACACCTCACCCACCAGCCACAGCCACACCCTTGTGAAATACTGCTGGTAGCATATTACAGTGAGCAGAGCAATGGGAGCTTCAGCAGACAAGAAGCCACCCCTCCCAAAGCAGAGAGTGATGCTTTCACATGCAATAACCCCAATTCTGAAAGCTGGCTCTTTTCTAAACACCTCCCCCACACCGCACCCCCACCTCTCACCTTCAGTGTCCTCACAAAAGATCTGACAAAACACAAGCCTGAGTTCCCAGTCCAGCCATTCCTCTGGGACAGGAGAAGGTGGCACTGGACACAGCACTTGCTCCTATTACCTGCAAAGCAGCAGCTTGCACAGAGCACCTTCTAAATACCCACAAGCCAAGGAGGGGGCTCTCCCTCTGTCCCTATCCATGCCTGGCACCCACACAAACAGCACTGCAAGACCCACCACCACACTCCCCATGCTTTGCAGCACCACTGACTTTACTTGGCATCTTCAAAAGCAGCTTTTTTAACCCCAAGACATCGCAAATATTTTTCTGTCCTGCAAAACTGTGCAGTATTTACAGAATCAGAGCATCCAGCAATGCAAGGGAGACTGGACAAATGTCACTGCACAGATGCATCAGTCTGCTCCTGACCTTCACCCTGCCCTTGCTCTTCACAAACTCAGCAGGGAGGGAAAGGGAACAGAGATTTAAAGGGAGGCAATACAGAAACATTTTTAATCACCTGTTATATCCTGCATTCTCTAGGACTGAAAAAGCACCTTTCCCTTACATTATTCAGAAAGCAGCAAAGCTAATGTGACATACTGGTGCGTAGGTGTGTGGGGGCTGGTTTCTTGGGGAGGGAGGGAGGGCTGAGGGCTCGCTCTGTGTTTCAGAGAAATGAAGCAGCACAAGATGTACCAGTTGCTCTGGTAACAAAGCTTTTTCTTTTTTTCTTTTTTTTCTTTTT
>VZTT01003854.1:0-22505 GCA_013400855.1 Buphagus erythrorhynchus
TTTTTTTTCTTTTCATTTTAAGGCTTGAATGCCTTAAAAAAGGAAGAATGAAAAACAAGATGCTCTTTCTCCCAGCCTGTCCATGCTCCCCTCTCCCTTTTTATTACACGCTTATCGCTTCTTTCCCTCCTGCTTTTGAAATTGATTTCCTTTCCTTTCTCCCCTATTCAGGGCCTAAACGCTGAATGTTCGATATTTCATTTGAGGCCGCTAATCGCATTACCACCCTTGACGTTTTACAGATATCATATTATGGGCGCAAATTTGGCAAATTATTAGCGTTGTAATGTATAGCTTGTCAAAGGTATTTAAGACACTAAGAGCCCTGGGCTTATCAGGGTTCGCAGAGAGCTCTCGTTGAGCTTTTGAAATGCAGAGAGCCGGTTATAAAACACACTGTGACTCTCTTTTCAGCTTGTAAAAAAAGAGAGTGTGAGAGAGAGAAAGGAGGGGGAAAAATATCATCCGTCTATCAGGGTCTTCTAGGGCTGATAACAAGCAAAATTCTTCTCTGTGGGTTTCACTGGAAATGTGAGAAGCTTTTAAAACATTTCACAAGCTGTCTGGGAAAGGGAAAAAATCTTTATTGAAAGGATGTAGCAATCTTTTTACTGAGGTCTATTTATCTCCGGGGAACAAGCTGTGAGTAGGAGTTCCCCTCCCCATAACTGGAGGAGTTTGGGGAGGGAGTTTGGTGGTGATTCCTGCAGGCCCAGCCTGGGATGCTGGGGTTGGAAAAGGGTCCCAGCAGCCCTCCTCCATCCTGATCAGCCAGGATGCTTGTTCCACGACCTGTTTGCCAGCCGCAGGAGAAAGGATGAGGGAAACCCCTTCCTTGGTGCCCTAGAGCATCTTCGGGGTAGGCAGAGCAGGACAGAGACAGTGTTGGCATTTGCTCAGTGACCCTGTCCCAAGGGGAGGTGTTTCCTCTACGATCAGTTTATTAAAATGGTTTCAAGTCCTTTTAAAGCCCTGTGGGGGATTTGTGCCTTTCCTTGGTGTCGAGATGTGAGCGTGTGTGTTCCCCGCTCTCTCTTCAGACCGAGGGAGGAGGGGGCATGGCAGCTCTGGGTCACATTTTGCTCCCAATATTGTGATGCTAACAAGCTGTGGAGTTCGCCAAGGCGAAGCGGGGTGACAGGGTTGGCGTGATTCACTCCCCGCTGGCAGCAGAATGGATATCATGTGTCTTATTACGGAGTTAGACAGACAGAGCCCCACCACTGAGAGCTGTCAGTCCTGCCTCCGCTTGACAAAAACAAGCCATAAATAAGCAAATGCTTCACAGCAAGGGGGCGTGTGTATGTGTGTGTGTATGTGTGTGTGTATGTGTGTGTGTGTGTGTGTGTGTGTGTGTGTGTGAAAGAGAGGAAGAATGGCTCTGTGTGAATTACCCATGGGGGGCTGCATTTGTAACCCCTGTTTGTAAGAGGGAAAATGGGTGGGATTTATGCCACTGGGTCTTCACAGACGAGAATGTCTGGCTTCCTATTGCCTCGTGTAAGTGTTTGGAAACATAATCTTGTGTACACCAGGCAGTGCACATCTGGGTCAGAGCGTGCCAGCACAGGGGCTGTGCAAGCATGGTCACAACTGTTTGGGAGGCAGTGCCAGCAGGAGGAGTAGCCGGGGGATTCCTGTTGCAGAGGTATTTCACTGTGAGGACGTAGTGGGATGCTGAGGTTGGTAGAAGCTTTAAAAGTACCTGTTGCACACTCATGTGGGCTTATCTGCAATGCTGGTGTTCTGGGAAGATGCAAAGCAGTAGGTCCGGGGAGCACAGAGCATCTCTAAAAAGAGCTGAGCATGGGGACTGGTTGTGCATAGGCATGGATGAAGTGCCCATCATGTTCAGGAAGCTCTGACAGCACCTATTAAGATAGGAGAACATGCAGCTCTCAAGGGCAGGGAGCCTGTCTTATCTGGGGCAGGAAGAGTCCATGGTCTTGTCAGAGATATTCTAAGAGAGCAGAAGTGAAGGACCCCGAGTCCATGCTCCTGCATGTGCCCTCTGATGGCTGCAGCCATGTCACCCATCCCTCCCGGGCTGAAACAGGGATTAGCACTCGGTGCCCTGTCTCTTCTGGTGAGTGCAGCAGGTTTTCCTGGCAGCCCCGCGCAGACCCCTTCCGCTGCTGCGGGTGCTCTGCCATTCACATCCTCCCAGCAGCTTTCAACCTCTTCCCATTTTGTGGTGCCCCGGGGGTTTCCAGTGAAGGTGTAGAGCCCACATGCAGAGCACTATTTGATCCTCAGTTCACTTTTCTTGTTCAGCATTCCTGGGTAGCTGAGAAGTAATCCCTGGACCCCCGGGGGTCACAGACCAAGGGCTGCAAATCACTGCGCTCCACTTAAGTCTGTCAGGTTTTGTTACTGCCCTTGTGCCTGTGGGAGGGCAGGAGATGCTGTCCTCTGACCCACCAGATAAAGCAGTGAACCACAAGATTTCCATGACTTTCAGTGCCATATAGAGCTGGGCAGCAGCCCTGTGCCATGAAGCAGTTTTGGGGCAGTGGTATGGGCTGGAAGGGCAGAAACATCAGCCACAGGGCAGGCAGCCGTGCACAATCCAGAGAGGTGCTGGGAGCTGTGGTTTGTGGATTCTTGCAGACTGCTGGTGCTGTAATGGAAAAGAGAAGATGCAGTAGGATTTGGGCAGGGATTCAGGGATGGATTTGGCTCCTCTGAGAAATTTGCCTCATTGCTGGCAAATGTGCCAGGTAAGCCTTTTCTGCATCAAATGGAACTACTTTTCTCTGGTCTCAGTCCTTCTACCTTAGAAGAAGACAGTAGGAAAAAGATATTGCCCTGTCCTCAGTTGGTTTCTGCTGGGTTGAAGTCTATCCTTAGGGCTTTGCTCCCATTTCCCTAACAGACAGAAGTTTGTTTGATTTAAACGTGGAGCCCTGGGCTCCCTTCCCGTCTCAGCCTCCTAAGGATGCAGCATTCCCCCTCTCTCTCATATGAAATGGCGCATCGGTAAGTGCTACTTAAGAAAACACATGTTTTCCCCCTTGAAAGCAGCCCCCCCACTCCCCCCTCACACCAACACCTTTCTTTATTCGACCCAAACCTCACCAAGGGGAATTTGCAACAACTGCGGTGATAAATCCGCCCGCAGATAATTGGCAAGAAAACAACACTTGTGCAGTATATAACGTTTTATGGTTGTTTCATGTACTTTATTATAATACTAATGAGCAGTTATATATCAGGAGCTAACTGCACGCCGGATTAGCTTGTTAGCATGATATGAAACGGCAGAGCAAATAGTCCAGTCCCCCTCACCCGCGCGCCCTCCCCCTACCCCTCGTTCCCATTTGCACTGAGTAATTAGTATGCAAATTAGACCCTGGGACCACACAAGTTCTAGTATATTACAAGGGCTTTATTATGCTCTTGTGAGTAGATGATGGAAGCGGCCCATGACAGTGTTTATCTCACTACCTCTCTCTCTTTTTCTCTCTCACATACATTGGCAGAGAGTAAACACACACTGAGCCGGGCCCCGTACCATTATGACTCCCTGAAGATGCCACAAGCTTGCCTTTATCCCGACGACCAGAGTTAAGAGCCTCCTCTGGAAACATCATAACAATGATGTTAATAATAATAATAACAACCCTGATGATGGTGATTCTAAGAGCAGCGTTGGCTCTGGCAGTCATGGTGATGATTGCAGGAGCAAGAAGGAGGATCAGAGTGAGCCAGAATGAGCTCTTTTTCACCTGGATCATGCTGCGGAGGAGCAAGGGTTGGCCTCAGTTTCCAGGCCTGCAGGGATATCCTGCTTTCTTGAGTACAGGATTATGGTGTGTTAACTGCTCTTGATGTGTGATGCTCAGAGCAGAGCATCTTTATAGTCTTTGGTGATTTCCAAGCTACTGAGAAATAGATCGCAGCTGAAGTATGCTCCTGGGCTCCTCTCCCCTTAAGTTTTCTGTACACCATTCTTGGTGTACTACTTTCTCTTTTTCCCTTTATTTTTCACTGAGGTGGTCTCCAGCCATGTATCTGGTGATGGACAGACCTCCCTGAATATAAGTGCCTTCCATTTAAATTAGACTGAAAGGCACCAGCAGCATCCTCTGTCTCTGCTACCAGCATGACTCATGTCACTAAGGACAGACTGAAGTCAGTCTGCATCATCCATGGGTGCTGTGCTGGGAGATTGAACATGGTGCCATGGGGCTGTACTCCTGCCCATAGGAGCTGAACCTACTAGCTTGGGTGCCCATCACTCTGTTGAACTATGAGTTACAATTCCTGGTTGTCGTAACCAGGGCTGATGCCAATCTGGTCACCTGGGTGTGAATGCATACAGTATCTTTCCTACCCCTGACCCAAACTGCTCTCTTCAGGTCTGAGATCTGGTGTCTCACTTACTTGGGGGTTGAAGCAATGAGTATTGAGGAGCTGGCGGGAGGAAGGAATGGAAGGAGTCTCAGTGAAACCTCATCCCTACTTACTGGACCCTTGTGGCATGCAGCCACCTCCACAAACATGTTGGGCTCCATTTCAGAAACAAGCAGGTTTTTGCCCATAGAATTCCCTAAGGAAACTCTGGCTGCAGAGCTCTTGGTCTTTGACTAAAAGAAGATGTATGAGTAGACATATGTGCTCTCTGGAAATGGAACCTCCTGCAGTCACTGTAGTGCTTCTGCAGGTGCCTAAGGTGTGGTAGAGTGGTAGAGTCAGATGTTGGGCCTGGGGTGGGGGCATAGAGACCAGGATCTGTACCAGACTCTGTGCTGGGCTGCCCATGGGGCAGGGCAAGTGTGGCAGACATCAGGTGTTAAGCCATCTCCAGGGAGCTGCCTTTTTGAGGATCACTGCCAGCATTCACTTTGGTTTGTTCCCATTCACATGATTTTTTTTCTCATCCTGAGAGATGACCTGGATGTTTGCTGTTCTGGGGGACAAAGAGAAAGAGAAAACTAGAGGGATGGTTTGCTTTTCTGGGAGGTGTCTTCTCAGGGCTTAATGCTGAAGAACTTTGTGCAAAAGGAGAGAGAGCCTGAAATCCCAGAGCAAAAAAAAATTGGCTACATTTGTCCTGAGCATAAGCGAAGGGCAGGGGAGGATCTGTAGAGGCGGCAGTTTTTGTAAAGCACTGAAGTGCCCCACACATCATGCCCTGACAGGCCCTGATGTTAGCTCCCGGAATGGATCACAGGAGACTCATTAGAAAAAACAAATATTATCACACGCTGAAATGATTTATGGAGAAAAATGAAAAATTTTGTGTTGTTGCGTCCTCGCTCCCTGGCTCTCCTTTGCTTTCGCTCAGGGAAGTTATTTATGGCAGCGGGCCCTTAACAAGAGCAAGGCAAAGCGCCGAGCCGCTTGCTCCTGCAAACTGCCTGCATTTGATTTTTATTAGTGAGTTAAAACTTCCTTCTTTTCACCTCCCCCCTTCCCCTTGCGCGCCTTTATTATCCCGGACTAACCGAAATGCATTTTAATGCCTACTACTTGTGCTTTTAATAGTGATCCTATCGCCACCCCAGCAGCAAATAAAGTGACATTGACAGGGGGAGGAAGGCCGGACAGACAGCCAGGCAGACAGGAAGGAGTTACAGCCCACGTGCTCTCGCTCCTCGGCTGCTCGGCGCCGATACCTTCCCAGTAACCCGAGAGCCGTTTTATTGTCAGACCAGCAAATGCACACCCAACCGGTTGCTGCCGATGTGTTCACAGCTCTGGCAGCTGCCGCTGTTGAAGCCAGGAGTGGGCAGTGCCCTGGGTGTGGCATTGGGTCCATGAGATGTGGCTGCTCCTCTCCTCCCATTCATGACCAGAGGTGGTGGGTGGGAGGCACCACAGTTTCTGTGGGAATGGTGGACCCTTTGCATCCTATCTGTGACCAGAGGTGGTGGGCACATCTGGAGCTTCCCCTAGGCTTTGCAAGTGTCCCTGTCTGGGGTCTCCATAACCCAAGCTCTGCTGACTAGGGGGAACAGACCTATGACTTCCCAATCAGAGCCCTTGGCTCCTAGCCTCACACAGAATGCTCCTTTACCATGGCCTTAGTTGGAGGGTGAAGAAGGGCTGGAGCCTTTCCCCTCTGGGACACATTCTGGCCACTGGAGCAATTTTCCTGGTCTCAACTCTGCCAAATTACCACCTTGAACTGTGCCCAGTAGGAGAACCCTGGCAGGGGTCAAAGCCAGCCTCCAAGCTGCCATCCCCTCCACTCAGTTGCTAAGTGTCTCCAGGGCCATAGTGACTATGCCAGGCCTTGGTCCCCACAGGAACTGTCTGGGTGGCTGGACTGATCTGTTCTTCCCTGTCCAAGCATCCCCAAAGCAGCAGGATAAACTTTCCGGAGTGATGGTTATCATTTGGCCTTTCTCTCCTCTCCCTCTTTGTGTGGGTCTTTTCACATGAGCCCAGTCTGGGCATCCTCCCAGTCAAGGGGTCCTCCCAGCCTTGGCCACAGCCCTTGACAGTTGCCTTCTTCGTAGTGTCCAGGGCTTTCAAGGGAGCTGGGATCTCTTTGCTGGTTAATGCCCGCTGACACCTGCAGCTCCTCAGCTGGTGCTGCTGGCCGGGGGAGGCGCAGGGAGGGGGGATCGTTGGTGGCATTATTATGAAGAGCTCAGCAGGCCTGGGGCCGTCCATTGTCCGGGTGGCAAATAAATAAATAGAAGAAAGCAAGTCTTTCCTATGGCTCGGCAACGGGAGGTTAACAGCTGGACATGACATGACAAATTGAGCATTTTTTTTTCCTGCAGGGGCTGATCCCAGCAGCTTGGTGTGAGGAGGAGGGATGAGGGAGAGCAGCTGAAGAAGGGGAGGGAGAAATTGGCTGGGTGAGGGTCCCACTGCTTTGTGGGGAGGCTTTGTCCCAAGCTAGCCACCTCCCTCCCCACCAAGCCAGGGCCCCAGGACAAGTCTCTAGAAAACACGCTACGGGGGAACTGTCTTCCAGAAGGGAATCCCCATCCCCAAAACACCTACCTTAAACTTGTGCACCTGATTCACACCACGACAGGTCCCTGCAGCCAGCCCCCGTGTTGTGTCCCCCCTCTGGCGCAGCTCCACTCTGAAATCAGGCAGCACAGTGCCTTTTAACGGCCAATAAAACCCGGAATTCTCCAGCAGGAAAAGCAGGGAAATTAATCAAATCGTGGATCTGCTGTGAATTACGTGCTCACCTCCCATCTGCCTGTTCAGCCGGATCACCTTCCCCTCCCTGCCTGCAGCCCCTTCGGCTTGTGGCAGGAGGGAGCCTTTATGGCTGCGCCTGGAGCCCTTGCCATTTGTCGTGGGCTTAATAGAAAATGTGTTAAACATACAGGAAATGGCCCAAATGTTACCAACACATTTAGTTAGCTTGATTTGTTTCTTCTTTTCACGAGTGGCAGGGAGTGGTTGCTTTAATTTGGAAATTGTGAGATCCAGTGGCAGCTGGCTTTGTCCCCAAGATGGTCCTTCCTGAAAGCCTCTGCTGAGATGGTGCCCCTGGCTGTGTGCTGCTGGTGGCAATGATGCCTGTCACACCAAATGCCATCCCTGGCACTTTTTTGAGCTGTGGGTTTTTTTGAGGCTTCTCCTCAGGCATTTCCACCAAACTCAGTCTCCCTCCTCTTTGAATGGCTGCATGTCCATTGATGGGGTCATGGGCCCCTCCTTATGCTTTACAGCATGTGGGCACCTTGGGCCTTGCCTGCCTCCATGACTTTTATTCCCACCCTTGTGCCTCCCAGGACCTGCCAAGGACCTTGGTGCCTCCAGGAGGGACAGCTGGAGCTCTTTGGAGGGTCTCCATGTCCAAACACTATTCTGTCCAGAGCTGCTCTGCAGCCCTTTCTGTATGATCACTCTTTGCAGTGCGTTGACTTGCTGAAGGCTTTGGGAGAGCTGGAGTCTGTTTTGTTCCACCTGTGAAAGCCAGGAGCAGTTAGGGACTTGATGCCACTCATACACAGGCTTCACTGAGCTCNTTTCTGTGTGGTGGACACCAGTGGAGTCATTGTGGTGACTGTGGTGTGGACAGGCCCAAGGGAGCTGGAGCCATGGTGGGTGGTCAGGAGGGAGACTCTATAAACCCCATCAATCTCCTCCTCTGGCTCCCATACATCTGCTTGCAAAGGGAGGGAGAGGCAATAACCTGGCTGTCCGCTCACCAATGGCGCTTTGGGAGGTGGAAGGGGGAGGAAGGGGGGAAACGCCAGCCCCGATCCCTTGGCAACTGCGGGCTGAAATATTAACTGGAAGAATGTGCCCAAGACTTGGCCCCCACACTGGCCTGCTCCAGCACTGCCTCCTGGGGGGGAACAGGGAGGGGGCAGCCTGTTTGCACAGTCCAAGTGTCAACTAATTAATAGGAGTTTATAGGAACATTTCCAGGGCAGCTGGCTGAGGAGCAGTGGGGGAAGTGCCCCATGTTTCCTGAATCTCGGCTGTCACCCAGTGCTCTTCAATGCATCTTGGAGGGACAGTAGCTGATTGGATGTGCTTGGGGGTCTGCATGACCAAAGCAGCTCAGGTGGTTACTGCATTGCTCTTTCCTGCCTGTGATACCACCATGCAAAGGGGTGCCCATGGCTTGTTCTGCAGACCTCTTCATTGCATGGAAACACTTCTCTTCCCAGAGCTTTAAAGTCTCTGTTTTATGACCCAAATGGGTACATTTGTTGATGTCCTACAGTAGTTCCCTGAGCACCCATGCTCAATTGAAGAACAGCAAGTTTCACATCCTGCTCTGTGTCCTCCAAGGTACAGGTGTGGATGTGTCCATGCCAGACTGTAATTTCTCATGTTTTCTCACAACATGAAAGATGCTTCTTGGGAAGTGAATATGCTCCCAACAGTGTATGTGCTGGATGGTTCCCTCAGAGCACAGATGTTGCTTCTCCTCTTGTGTTGACAAAGTGAGAGGCTTTGTTTGTAGATCTGTCCCAATGCATAACATGTTCCTTGGGACAGCTCCCCTCCTGTGCTTTGCCTGGTCAAGGTAGGGATCTTACAGAGGCAGTCAGGATGGAGCTGTCCTGGGGTAGGGAAGGGCACAGGCTGGGGCACCACTCTGGGGTGCCCCACACAGAGCAAGGCTGGAGACCCATGCTCTGAGCATCCCTGAATTTAAGGCCTACCTGGCTGTGATCTTTGAACAAACCAATAAATGAAGTGTAATAACCAAAAATAGTGATTGTTTTCCTCGCAGTAGCTGTGGAAATCTCTCCCGGGGGAGCATAAAGCTGCCAGCCTCAGGTTTTAGATCACAATCCCACTAACCTTCCTGTCCCCTGGGCAATAGTGTACTGCTGCTGCCCTCAAAGCTAGGCTCTATTTATTATATATACTGGCCTCTGTGTGTGGCGGTGTGTTCGTAAAGCCTGATTGAGCTGTAAGGAAAAGTGCACTCAAGGGGAAGAAGGAGACAAATGCCTGATTTGGCCTGCCCTAAATATGGGCTGATAACCTCTGTGGGTGCTGCGGGAGGGTTCAAGTTGGTCATCCAGATGCAGCTCCTGCTGCATAAAAGTGTTCTTTGGTAGCCATCTTCCACAGAAGACCACAGTTGTCCATGCCATTGTAACCACCCCTGAGGTGGCTGAAGGGCTGCAGAAGCACAGCAGGACTTCAACAACTTTCTCTGAGCTGGTGACTTGCCCTTTGCAAGGATCCTCAAAGTCCAGCTTGGAGAAATTGAGACCCCTGACCATGCAGGTACAGCTTGGAGCCGCCAGCAGATGGGACCCCAGCACTTCTGGGGATGCTGAGTCCAGAGGCTGCGAGGTGGTGTAGCCAATGGGTGGTAATGAACTATTTTGGGGGTGTCTGAAATGTTAGTTACATGTAGCCTGGACCAAAATCACCTGCAGGTATTCGCCTTCAGGTCAGCATAGGAAGGACAGTGTTTTGATCTCCTGACTGTGAAGATCTTTGGCCCTGGGCTTGGAAAAACCTCATCAGGGTAGCAGACATTAGCAGGGACCTATGTCCCATGCTGTTCAGCATCACTTGCGTGTGCTGGAGACCTTTGCAGTTACTGTGCTGGAGGGTAGGGATCCACAAAGAAAACCTTGGCCAAAGAGGGAAGAGGGAATTCTACAGGGATGCTGTAGTGGCTTGTGGCGGGGTGTGTATCTGTGCACAAGTATACACAAACATGCCCAACAGTGCTCAGTTGTGTGTTACAGATCTGGTACTGCTCAACTCTGGGAGCAAATCTTCTGCACCAGTGCCAGTAGCCATCTGGTGTGGATGGCTGAGGGTCACAGCACTGCTGCTCCATCCAGTGAGTCGCCATGGAGCTCAGCAGAGCCTTGACTGGATGTTCCCATTTCACTTTGCCCAGTTTATCTGGTTTTGTACAAATGCGAACTGAGGCTGTGATAAAACAGGAGACAAGATAGACTGGGCCCAGTCAATCTGCTGGGGGATTGCATGACCCAGGAAAGCCCCAAAGGACAAGCAAGACACTGTTCTCCACTCCAAAACCCCACTATGAGTTGAGCATTGGCTGTAATTACTTCCAGCTTCTGGAAGCATTTACTCCTGTATCAGGGCTTGGTATTTCAGAGCCATCTTCAGACCTACATCTCAAAGGTCACCCTCCTGGTATGGTTGGCAGCAGGAATGCACTCCAGCAAACGGTGTGGCTGGCAGTTGCTGGAGTCATCAGCGTTTCCCTGCTTGTCTTGCTGTGGTTTCTACTGCAATGTCTTTGCTAGCTGAGAGCCCAGTACAGACTGACATGGAAGCTGGCGAACTGGGAATGACAAGGCTGCCCCAGCCAGTCAAGAAGGGGCACAGTAACAGACATAGTTACTCTTCATTGGGGTAATAGAGAGCTAAAAGATCTTTCATTTTCCAGGAATCTGCTCCATCCCCCTACATTTAGCTTTCCTATATAATATTCCATGCTGTAGCCTATAAATGCTGCTCTGAGCCCACAGCCTGATTGAATTTGGAAGCCTTTGTTTACAGATGTCTGGCTGTACAGGGGTATTTATTGAATTTTCCATGAAATGTTGCTCCTCTAATGCTGTAAAGCACAAGCTGCCCACATCAGAGGAGCTGCGTGTTAAGGGATCGGGTTTCGCAGAGATGCATTGCTCTCTCCATTGCTCTCCCTCGGCATCCTTTCCCTGCCAGGGAAGGAAGGTGGGTGCTGGAGTCCATGCATACCAGGGATTTAAGGGGACTCTGGCCCTCAAGAAGAGGAGAGCTGTCTGTCTTATGCTCTGGGGCTGGATGGTGCATTTGGTCCTACAAGGCAGCAACTCCAGCCACATGCAATGCAGCCCAGCCAGTGCTGAGGGCAGAGCAGCTCTCTGCAGGGCAGAGCAGCAGCCAGGCCCGCTGGTGGGACTGCAGGTGGGTCTGACTTTGGGCTAGTACAAGTACTGTACTGGCTATTGGTAGTTCTAAAGAGACCTTGATGGCAGACAAATGTCCTCAGGGCTTTTTTGTGCCTTCCTTTGAGGCCTGAATTGTTGGGAAACAGTTAAAATAGTGGATAATTTATTAAGATGTCTCTTTGGTCACTGTCCCTTCAGTCCATCTTTCCTTACTGATCTGATCCACTGGTGCCCCACAAGAAGAAGGCTATTATCAGGAAAAGAAACAGGACTTTCTTACTGGGAGCATCCTCTGACCTCAGTGTGTCATTTTTAACCTTTGTCTTGGGAGGGAAATGAGGGAGAGCCTGCTCTGTGAAGGACACATCTGGGACCTGCCATTCTTGCAGTGGTAGTTGGAGGAATGTGTCTTCCTTCCTCATGAGGGAAAGTACAAAACCATCTTGCAAAACTCTGGGTCAGGAGCCCCAGGATCTCTGATGTAAAATAAATGATTCTCGGGAGAGAGCATGTGTTCACCATGTTAGAAAAACAAGCCCCCTGCAAACAGCACATACCAAACTCTGCCCGGAGGAAGGGACTTCAAGGGTGGATGGAAGGAGCAGTCTGAGCATCACAGCACAGCCTGCCCCCCTCTCCCAGGATGGATCTTCACACTGGTCTGAGGAGGAGGCAGGAGGGATGGGGGCTTGTTTTCTCAGATTTGATTGGTTTATTTATGTTTGGTCCAGGCTCCCATCTGGTCTAACTTCAAACAGAGGCTGCCGCGAAGTGTGGAAGCCACCAAGAGAGAATCTGCAAACAACAGTTGTGCAAAGTATATAAATATTTCTGGATATAAAAATGACTCTGTCTGAGGAGGGATCACATTGAGCTGTGGTGGAGGGTTCCCTGTCCTGGTTGAGATAAGTCCTGGAGAGTGGCTGGAGCAAGGAGAAATATGTGCTTATCTACAGTTTACATGTGCATGTGCAAGGGCAGAACCAGGCCTGCTGAGTGCTGCTATGCTGGAGACTGCAACGCAAGGAGAGGACAATGAGGAAGCCTGTCTGTCTGTTCCAGATATAATAGTCAGTGTAGAAAAATACCCACTGATTTGGGGGGCCAGAATTGGATTTCAGGCTTGTAACTCGAAAAATCTAGCATGGTCTGTCTCAGCTTCCAACATATAGCAGCTACATTTGAAAAGTTTGGTGTAGATCCTGGACATGAACCTTTAATTGAAGATAAGGAGAAAATCCGGTTCTGTTCACAGTGGCATTTTGTGCTGTGTGAACAGGAACAAGTTCGTGGGCCAGCATCCTTGTGCATCCCCAAACAATGCATCTGTGGGCTTCAGAACTGGCTGCTAGATTGTAAATCAGATCAACTCAAAGATATCATTTGGATGGCATTCCTTCAGGGAGAAACGGCAATGGCTGGCGTTATGCCTGGCCTAAGACAATGTCTGAGTTTGTGATGCTGAAGAGGACATGAAGGCTGTGCAGAGGAATTTGTAACTTATGCTGCAATGGAGGGAACTGCAAACACCACTGAGGGCAAAGAAATAGTGTCAGAGTAGAGAGGACAGTGCATGCTAGGAAGGGATGCTCAGGTGTAGGAGCAGTGTATGGCATTCCCAGAAGCACTTCTCAGTATATAGGTAATGGCCCTTTCTTGCGTGAGGTAATGTGTATTTCTTTTTGGGATGAGGAGAGGAGCAAAGAGAACACAGCAACCTCTGTGGACTCATTGATACATTTGGGAACATTCGGGGGTGATGGATCTTGTGGGGTTCACCAGGAGTGTTCCAGCCCCAGACAAGGCAGTCTCTGTGCTGCAGCTCCCCTGAGGCTCAGCTGTCCATTGACCTCTGACCACAGGGAATCAAACCACATGGGAGAAATCCAACCAGGCTGTTCATTCTCAGATGAGATGAAGAAAAGCCCAAAAGCAGTTATTTCTTTAGTTGGGTCCCGGCTGTGGGATACAGGGCCATTCCAGATCAGTGAATTGAAATATGAATGGTTTATGTTCCCAAGATTCAAAGGTTTTAATCTCTAAGATACCTTTTAACATTAGCATACCCAGACATGCCATAGGCAGCAGAATGCATTTGTCCCTCCCTCAGGGAGAGCCAGCTGCCAACTGCTAACCATGGACAGGAGTGACATGGTGCACGGTTGGATGCTGTCCTTTCTCTGCTACGGAGCTGCCTGGTTGAAGTCCCAGCCTTGCTTCAAGAGGAACGTGGCAGCCAAAGCACAGACTTAGTCAAGGGAAGGCATTGCAGCTCTGCCAGGCTTAGGGATTGTTACAGACTACATCAGGCAACAGTCAGCAGTGAGGCAAAGCCAGAGGCCCCTCAGGAGCAGAGAGAGTATGCTGAAATTCCCAATTTGCCCCTTTTCCTCTTAGCAGGGACCAGGATCAGCCCCACATGAACACTAAACCCCACCACCCTGCAGTAACATGTCTGCTTCTCCAGGAGCCGTGACTCTCCTGCTGCGCAGGCACCACCAGCTTCCCATACTGGGGCTCCCCAAAACTGGCAAAGACCTGGGGAAGTTAGCAGGGAATATCTGAGTTGAATTCAGCTGTTTGCGATGGAGAGCATCTAAAATAAGTCCTGCCCACGCAGAGTCCTGGCCCAGCTGCTGGCAGCCGCTCTCTGCAGCAGCCCTCAGTTAAACCTGATCCCTCGCTTTAAGGGGCTGCCTGGTACTTAGTGGAGACCATAAATAGCGATTTATAAACGATCTTCACGCCGATTCCTCTGCCGCTGCTCAGACATCAAAGTCTATAATTCACGCCCTCCCGCGTCCTGAGCCTTGCAAAACCGGAGCCTTTGATGTGAGCCCCCCTCGGTACCTGCGCGCAGGGCCGGGCCTGGCTGGGCTGCGGGCATGTGCGCTGCGTGCAGCAAGGCGCCAGCCCCGCTCGGCCAGGCGTTTTATAAGGTGTCTGCTGTCACTCAGCCTGTTCCTGAGCCTGTTATCCCCTTTGGCGGGGCTGCGTGGGACGGCTCTGCAACAATGGCAAAGGACCGGGGGGGAGATTGCTGGGGGCAGCGTCCAGAAAGCACCTGGCCTCTCCTTCCCCCCTTCCCCCCAGCACCTGCAGATTAATGGAAACTTCTCCTTCCAGTAGTGCTGCCTGTGCTGTTTAACAAGTCCAACTGCATGCACTGAGGGCTAGAAACCAGCCTTGCTCCTCGGGGTGCAGATGGCTCCCAGGATCCTTGCCCAGCCCAGCTGCTCTTCGGCCAGGGGCAAACGCTGCTGTGAGAACAGTGTGGTGTGAATGGTCAGTGATTATATGTAAGGTGAGGCTAAAAAGGAGTTTCTGTAAGATGAACAGTTTTCTCTTCCTCATACATGTGAAACTGCAAAATGGAGGCTCCATGCTGTGGTCAGGCTGACGTCTAAGTGAGCTTTGTGGGACAGGTGTCCCTGGGCATGTGTCACCAGCCTGGCAATCTCTTCCTCTTTCTTCTGCCTCCTTCTACCTCTGTTTTTTAGTTTATGGAGCTGTGGAGAGTAATTTCAAGATGTGAAACCAGTGCAGACTGGAGAAGGCGCACATCTGTGGTCACATTCCTCTTAAAACAAATGATTGTTCAAGTGCAGCATGCTTGACTGTAGTACCAAAGCGCTGTGAGAAGGGAGAGAGAGAGCTTAGGTCTGTATCCCTGATCATCCTCATCACTGCCAGTTCAGCGGCTTGGTCCCCAAATGAGGGCCTGCAGGGTCAGCCACCAGAGCTGAATAAGTCACATGTAAAGCACAAATGAAACTCTGTCCATAAAAAAAGCTGCTTGGTGTGGTGTGAAATACTTTGTCTTACAAGCCAGACATTGCAAAGTTGATAGAGGCATTTGGGGTATTGGGAGGATTTCAATGTATTTTGCAGCTGGGATAGCTGTGGTTTTATTTATTTTATTTTATTTTATTTTATTTTATTTTATTTTATTTTGTGTGAATGTCTGTAGAAATGTATTGAGAGTCTTGCATATGCTGTAGGCTGGCAAGTGGGGAAGAAAGGGCATGAATCATGTCACTCGGCTCTGTATTTAATCATATCAAACTGGTTTGGTTCTTCAACAAGTCAACATATATTATCTGTGTAAAAAAGGCATTTTACAGGACTAGAAGTCTAAATATCATTTATAAATATTTAATTCTACAAGTGATCTTTGCAAAAGAAGAATAGCTCTTCATTATCATACCTGTGTCTATTGAAATATCACCATTATTTATCATCCATGTTGGTGCAGTGTCCCACTTGGGCCTGGAAGAGTTATTTTCTACCACAGGAGGCTACCACAGGACTGGTCTCATCCTTCTCCCCATGCAAGGCACTTTTTGAAATAGAACGCACAACTGTGCCGTGAGTCCCCTCTGCCCTTGCCCCTGACTGCACCAGCAGAGCAACAGGAAAGAGGTGTACAGTGACATGTGTCTAAGCTTGGGAGAGCCTCATGCCATCAGGCTCCTTAACCTTAGCAATCAGAGCTGCTGAAACCCTCTTGGTCAAAGAGCTTACCTGTAACACTGGTCACCCATCTAGCTGTGAAAGTGCCCTGCTCTGCTGCAGTGGGACTGCTCCTATGGTTGCCAAAGTGAACCATAAAAAGCAGTGGCCTCCCCACTCATCCTATGCTCGTACTCATCCCTGTGGCTTTCTGCCTGTTTAATCTCTCTGACATTCAGCCCAGCTTTGCCCTGCTCTGTTTTGACTCCTGACAAGCCTTTCAATTTGCTCTCCTCTCTGAAGAGCTGAGAAGTCATTGATAGCTCTCCCCCTGAATTATTGAACCTCAGTGTCGGGTTTCAGGCCCCAGGGAGCAGCCCCACACACCATTGATCTGTAAGTCTCAGGTTCATCCTGCTGCTGGCATATGCCTGTCCCTGGATCCCCAGGCAGACATGGCTCCCTGTATGCATGGCTTCTTGCTCTGCTATGGGAGGAGACTCCCATCTTTTAGGGACAGGGCTTTAAAAGATGGCACCTCTGGGGTGTGCATCCTGCACCATCATCCTCCCTCTATTGGACAAGGATGGGAGAAGACAGACTTGTTTGTGGCCATCTTCCCATATGTAACCATGAGCCCCGTGTGTCCCCTCCTGTGAAACAGAGGTGTGCTGTCAAGCACCAAGATCTTCTGTTGGAGCAGAAGGCCAGGAAAGGACAAAGGATTAGTTTGATTAGAGTAGGGGGACCTCTGACTTTTCTCTTCTTGGATGTGACAATGCAGAGCAATGCAGAGTCCCCAGGCGGTGCAAAGGAGAGTTGCTTTATTGCAACAACCAGGCCCCTTAAAGCAGTTAGCTGGTTATCAGTTTACATAGTTTTAAGGCACAACAAACCCAAGTCAACCAACCACCATCCACCACTATGTGGACATGCGGCAGTCACGCAGCACGTCTCTCAGGTCTCCCTACCTCTATCCCAGCTAAATCACTCTCCCATAGCTCCCTTATACTTTAGCCTAAGTAGCAGGCCTGAGCCATGATTTTACAAGGTAACAAGGCCCTTACTTTATAAGGCTTTACCTATATGCAACACTTGGAGAAGCAGCCCTCCCTGGAGAAGACACAGTGTCAGGGAGTATCTCATTTAAACCCCACTGGTGTCTTGCCCCAACTGCCCAGGACTTTCTTCTTGTCACAGCTGTGCAGGCTGATTAGAAAGTAGACATCTATTTGCACCAGAAACATCCTCAGTGTTTTCATACGCTGTAGTGAATTGTTTTCCAAAGACCACGGGAATGTTTCTTGACAGGCTACAGAAGACTGATTTTCACCATATTTTCAACAGGAACATTATTCATCTCCTTTTATCACTGCCATCCTTACAGCCACTGCATCATGAAAGGAAGCAGGGAGCAGGTAGCTCTCACACACTATCCTGTGTCACCATGTGTGTCCCCTGGCACCGCTGGGCAGTGCTGATTACCCAGGAAAGAACAGATTTCCCGTACTCCATCCCTCCCTTACCTAGACAGGGCATTATTAGCCCCTGGCCACTTCATGGTCCTTCTCCCAGAGGCTGCCAGGATGCAGGGGCATGGCAGAGCCAGAGTGCAAATGCATTTCAGTAGAGGGGGAAGAGGAAGGGCAAGTGTGGATTTTATTAAGTGATAACACATCTTCAAATCAGATTATGGGAAATTTTCGGGGGCACCTCAGCATTGATTGGCTGGGCCAGCATTGGCAAGGCTGTGTGCGAGCACGTTGGAGCATGTGCAATCGGATCCCTTCCATTAGCCTGATCGATAGCCACCGTGTGGGGGGAGTGGGCAGGAGTGTGGACAAAACTGCATAAATATATACGCAGGAGCCAAGAAATCACATTACAGCCAAAGAATCCGAGCACAGCATGGGTAACCCTTTCACCCCAGGCCAGGGGGAGCATTAACGCTTTCACAGCAGCCCTCTGGCTCCAGTGCTGGATTGGAGAATGAACAGGTTGTGGCTTGGTGTAGCACTAGGAAGCAGTGAGGCACCACTGCCCTGTGCCTGGCTTGCTGGAGGCCAGGTGTGTTTCTTTGGCTGCAAGAGGTCTAACAGCACATGCTCTTATATGCATGCTGTGGTTGGGCACCAGGAGCTTGAACAGCCTGTGCATGGTGTCTCCTCCAGTGGTGTCCCCTCCAGCAGTGTCCCCACTCTTTGAAATGGAGTGCTTGTGGATTAGTATCAGACAACCACATCCCTGTGAAGCACAAGGAGGAGCTGCCAAAGGGCTCAAGAGTCACCACAGAGCTGAGCCAAGCCCAGCCTGCAGGCCATGTCTTCCTCCATCACTTCTCACCAGTAATTTGCTGTGCAGCCTCAGGAAAGTGGGAGTTATGGGTCTCCTTTCTGCATCATCCATTGTCTTCAGCAACTCCTGGTGCTTGCAGGCAGGCAGAGCTTGGTGCACCCAGTCCATGGCAGCCTGAGAGCAATGAGGGCGAGGAAGGAAGGAAGAACAACACTTACATGGGACAGAGAGTAAAATTGGATGAGGAGGATCTCAGAGGGAGAAAGACAGAGAGCTAACATTGAAGAGACAAATAACACATTTATAAAATCTTCTCTGCTTCTTACAATTCTAAGAATTCATAGGAAATGTGACAGAGCTTGTTGTCCTCTGAGTCCATGTCCTTTACATCTCACATTTAGAATTTCTGAACAAAAAAGTTCCAAAGAAGAGCAATGCAGCTACAGGAGCCTTCCCACTTTCACCTGCTGTGTGGTCTGGAGACCCAAGATTTCAGCTCCCTCTGCACCAAACCCCACTTATCACATTTCCAGGCCCTCCCCACCCATGCCTGCCTTTCCAGTCCTGTTTTGACACTTCTAATTAGCAGACATTTAACACCTTGTTTTGCTTGGACTCTGCCTTCAGCCAGACAACACATCGATGGCCTTTGACTTCTCCCCTGACCTCGGCGAACCTGGCAATGCAGAGCTCTTGGCATCGCTCTGAACACATCCTGTCCAATTTCCTCCTGCTGCCCTCTGCTCCCCAGTCCCCACGGCCCTCCCCAGCCGTGCTGGGGTGAAGGCATGGCAAGATGTGATGCACAGCCTTTCCCTTCGTAAGCGCTTTCCTGAACATGATTTAAAGCACTGAAGCAAGAAGAGGGGGGAAAAAAAGGACCTGTAATAAAGTCAGCACTCTGCTTATTAAGGGGAAAAGGCTGTGCTTTACTTACATAACATTAATTAGATAGATATATAGGGAGCAAAGAGGCATCTAGGAGATTTATACAGGGCCCCTAAAGATGGATGGGAGGATTGACAGACAGCAGCTCCCTTAGAGTGCCAAGAACGAGGTAACTGGGAAGCAGTGATGGAGAGCCAAACGGCAGTGGTCTCAGAGATGCTTGAGTACAGCAAGTATGAGGGTAGATGAGGATGCTTGGACCTGCCAAAAACAGCTGGGGGTGCCATGAAACTGTAAGGACATGCAGATGGGGAGTTCTGAGGTTTCTGAGAGCATCCTGAGAGAGGAGCGTGTCTCCCTCTCCTGTTCCCCTCTGCTCTACAGGCAGGCAGGCATACTGGTAGATGAAGTCTTTTAAGCAATACTTTGTCTTTCATTCTCCAGAAACTTGTAGTCATCTGGATGCCATTACCAAACTGAGGAGACACTCAAAGCTGTTTATTTTCATTGTGAGACTTTTCTCCCTCTGCCTCCTTCCTTGCTGCATCAATAAAATATTTTCCTACATTTTAAACATTGGACAGACAGCAGAGCAGCAAATCCATCATGGCCTTTTCATGATCCTCTGCAGAAGGGTGCTCTGTTAGCATCTGATAAGAGCTAGTCCCATTCTTCTCAGTGCATCATGTCGGGGTGGAAGAGCCATCCCTGCCCCAGCTGCCCCTGCTCCCATCCACACACAGTGGGGCAGAACTGTGTGCATGGCACTAACACAGCAGAACAGGTGACCATCTTCTTGGTTCTTCTTCATCTTCTTTATGGCCATCTGGACCATCCTTTTCTTGTGTTTCTGTCTGGGGAGGTGACCACAATCTGTGGGTCCAGCAGGGGTAGCTTAGCCCATAGCACCTGTATGCTCTATGCTTTTCACCTACCTTTCTCCTTCCTCATGTGTCATGTTGCAGAGAGCAGAACGCAGTGGCCCTTTCCCAGAGGTGCTTCAGCAAGGATGTATCTGTAAGTGCCCTGTGACACCTTTGCAACTGTTGAACTTTCTGCTTTGCCAAGACAGTTAGCATCTTTGGGCTTTCTTCACTCTTCTCTAAGCATTTCTTTTACTTGCAAGGACAAAATCTGACTGAAACAGGAAAGGGAGCTTAACTGTGTGTCCTTGCAGCCCCAGTAGAGAGGCCTCACTCATCCTAGGACTGCCAGGCACTTGCACACCAATGAGAGACTTCCTCAGCCTGCAGAGCTGGCTGTCTTGTTAAATCTCTGTTCCCATCTGCTTTGCACAGGAGCTTCCACACAGGGAAGAGCCCAGGGCTACATGGGAAGGCTGCGACAGAGGTGGGAGTTCAGCTGAGGTTTCTTTGATCTGTAGCCTTGTGCTTCACCATAAGCCCATCCTGTTTTTGGATTAGGGCTTGTAAAAGGCTTGTGGCTGCTGCTGACGAGTGGAGGGTGAAGGCTCTGGAGTTTTTATATGCAATTGCTGAAGCAGGCCCTTGTCTGTGTCCGTGAGCTGCGTCAGGGCCACTCATCAGGCTGTCCTGCCTTTGCTTTCTGAACTGGATATCTCCATCCTGCCCAGGCAGTGTCCCCTCCCCTCTTTCCCCCAGCCTGGGTTAAATATAGCAGCTAACTTTGGTGGTGATTAGTAATAAAATTTTAACAAGCATCCATATGAACGTCGTTCTGTCACTTTTATGAGGCCATTTACAGCAGGGAGATATAAGAGCACCTTAAATCTCCCCCTAACAGGAGGGGTCATGTCAGAAGGGTGAGAAGCAGAGGGCCCAATGTCCCATGTCACCTGCCTGGTGGCGCTAAAGGTACTCTCTGTCCCCTGGCACAGGTGGCTCCCCTTTGTGGAAATGGTTTTGGCTCGACCAATCACTTTCTGGACCAGTGGGTGGAAAATCAGAGAGAAGCTACTGGTGCCCACAGGCACTGCCCATCTGCAGAGGAGCATGGCACAGGGATTTTGCTGGACCTGAGGACAGGCACAGTGGCCTGAGGTTAGCTCAGGCCCTGTGGTAGGGCAGAGGCCTCAGTTTTAAGGCATTGCACTTAAAAAAATAAACTCCAATAGGAAAAAGTGTTCACATCAACCATTTTCCATTCACCTCCCAAGCGAGCTAACTGCAAAATGTGGAATGAACTGTCTCTTTGCCCAAGCCTAAATTTGGGGCCTGACTCTATTCTGACACTACCTACCTTTTTTAAGAAAGGCTTGTAGAAGCCATACACCCATCCTTGTTTCCGATCTGTTTGACTGCACACCAAGGGCAGGGTTTGCTCCTGCTTCCAGCAGTGTGGATCTGCCCTGTTCTCAGCCACGTCACAGCCTGTGAAAGCAGGATTGGATTCAGTCCCTGCTCTGCAATATACGTGTGAGCAGCTGAAGGGATTCTTTCCAGGAACACAGTAGAGGGAATAAGCCTTTGTGTTTCCCATGTAGTTACCATACCAGCTCTGCTACTGTCTGTTGGCCCAATTTATGTCCCTGAAAACTTTCTGCCACTGGTGTTGCTCAGGATGGCAGCTGTATCAGGTTAGGACAGGTCCCAGGTCTGGCCAGGCTCTGGTTAGAGCACCAGGGACAAGCACAGTTTCTGAGCAGTGACCAGCCAGCAAATTCAGGATGCGAGATGGCACAGCTGGTATTTCATGCTGGGAAGCTCCTTTTGCCCCAGGTGGGAGGCAGCAGCTAATTTCTGTACCTATTGAAATCTCCATCCACCCAGAGGAGGGCAGAGGGGATCTGGAACAGGGAGAGATGCTGTGCCTTCCCCAGGGTCACAGAACCCTTTGAGTGATGATAAACCCCAAAATAGATCCCTTCCGTCCTGATAGCCACCAAACCATGTGGCTTCACAACTGCTCTGCGACACTTTTCGTGTGGGTGCTCTGCTTCCTGTGCCAGCAGCACTGGGTCAAACACAGCTTCACCAAAAGTTTTAGTATTAAGAAAAACAAAAAGACTTGTGGTCTGAGTTACGAGTGGAAGTTTAGGTTGTTCCTTTTTCTAGTTTTGTTTCTTCAAAAAAAAGGAAACTCACCTTTGAGTAGTGAAATCAGAAAATAAGGAAGCAAAATGTTTCCAAAAGAAGGTCTTGCTTGTTGTGAGCACTGCCTGGTCATTGTTATTATTTAGTGTAAATAGTAATGTCTCTACATATACATTAATTGTCATATAAACCTATATAAAGACACCTGATATCCAACCTGATATACACTACCCAAGCACTGACTGTGCAAGGCAAGTATAGAAAACCACCTGTGCAAAGGCAAGGAAGCAGAGCAGGGAGCAAATGCCTTGTTCTGGGTCTAGAGCTGGAGCTACAATTTGCTGATGCTCACTTGCTTCTTTCCAGGGAGATGAGACAGAGCATCCAGCAATCCAACCTATTTTTACATAATGATAAAATTATATCAGTGATATCATGGCCAATGATAAAAGTAAGAGGAAAAGGTTGGTGTAGATTATTATGATTTTCTGGTGAGGAGGGCAGAAGTCAATAGGTGGCTAAATCAGACTGCTTTTTTTTT
>VZTT01003865.1:0-12204 GCA_013400855.1 Buphagus erythrorhynchus
TTTTTTTTTTTAATTTTTTTATTGCTTGTGCTATGAATGAGTGGTCATTCCAGGCTCAGAGGGTTTCAGTAGATGTTCTTCAGTCGGTTGCCTGCAATGCTTTTCTCTTATACTTACAAGCCAGAAAGTGAAATGTCTAAAAGAATATTTAGACCAATAACCTTTCTTTAGGAGAAATAATAAGAAAAAACAATTATGGTATCATATTCATAGGTGTGAATCTATTGAAAAAAAAATCCATGCAAGAAAAAAAGAGTAAAAGCCACTTCACATATGAAAAAAAAATAGTTTATAAAGTTTATTTACTATTTTTGGATTTCTTTTGGTTTGTCTTTGACTCACAGAGCTAAAATGAGAAATATCTACAGTGCATGCCAAGAAGAACTTATTAATTCTCATTAGCACAAAGAAAAAGTGGTTTTTTCAAGTGGTTGGAATGCAAATGTCAATATAAAAGTTTTTTCCTCTCAACTCCAGAGTCTGAGAAGCCTTTGTCAGACTATGCTTTGATATATTTGATGTTCTGTATATTTGATAGATGTATGTCTGATTGACCAAGAAAGAGAAGTTGAGTGTTTTCAAGCATTGTTTTAATCTCATGAAACAGAGAACTTTGACTTCTATTTGCAGTTAGTCCAAGCCAGATTTTCTCTAAACTCAGTTTCACATCTGAAATATAGAGGTAATTTTCTAATAATAGCTGAAATAAATGTAATGCTTCCAGTGAAGCTTTTATTTTTAAAGTCCATTTTAAAAGATGGGAACAATGTGATATACAGTTTTTGCACATGAATGTGAAAGACAGGGCTTTTAAATTGGTATTAAGTATTAGGATTTTAACCATCACATTTACAAGAAAGAACGCCATTCTTTTTGTGCAAAGAGTAGATGCATCCCCAAGTAATATATTAGCCAATAAATGTCTACATATAAAAATTATCCTCAAGCATTTCTCATTTCCAAGGCTGTAATTCCTTTCAAATAATTTCAGGTAAAATGAATCAATCAAGGTCTCTAACAGAGGATCTATAGAAATCTGACTGTCTTGGGGATTGCATCTGCATTTATTTCTTATGCTCAAGTGCAACATTTTAACTCAGAGGTGATGGCATTATATGTTTAGATCACTTGAAGTAGCTAGATAGAAAAGCTTGTCCTTTGATATTTCTCCTCAGAAATCTTTCTTTCCATCTACTTTATCACAGTAAAAGTTGTCTTGTGATTTAATCAGATATTTTTTGTTCCTCCTAGTTTTACTTTTTTTATACTGCTAAAAATTTTATTTCCTTTCCTCCCAAAAAATGTTATTTTCTATCCTCCAAAGGCTTTATACGCCTTTAGTGTCACACTTTGCTTTTCCCTCTTTTCTATTTCTTTTGGCCTCCGTTTGTTTTCTTTGCCACCCTATGCCATTTACTTGCTCTTTCCCTTCACTGTACTGCAGATTTACTACCAGAATTGTTATTTTGTAAGAGTTCACAAAACCAATGGAATTCAGAAGCACAGTTTGGTGGTGTTTGTCATCCCTTGCCTCCTCCAAATATTCCATACATTAGATCTTAATTTTCACTGATAGTGTTGAACAAAAATGAAGGCATGTCTAAATCAGTCAGGGCCTTTCCTCATCATTACTGGGAAGACAAACCAGATTTCTCATCCCCTGAGCACACACAAGCATGGGAAAAGGCCATAAAAGCCATTGCTGATGAGAAACTATTTTTTCTGAAGTCTCAAATGAAATCTTGATTTCTTCATACTTAAATGATGTTTTGCCACCAGTGACATCAGGATGCTTCCTGCAACACTGGACCTGGGTGTGTTTTCTAGTTTTGTGCCTGATACTCTTCATAAGCTATTTCAAAGAAAATACTTCTCTTGTATCCCCTTTTTCATTTCTGCAGTAACATTGCATCAATTTATTGAAGAGAGAAGAGTATAATTGACCATATCCATTCCTCAAAGTTAGCATAGGATAGTATATTGAATAGGCACAAAAGACATGTTAGAAATGGTTCTTGTGTAAATTACTGCTTCCTATAATTTCTTAGAAATGCTAAATCCAGGTTGCAATTGCTCTCCTTCAGTTTAAAGTTCATCTTCGCTCTTAATGACAAGAGAGGAATATTTTTTTTAATTCATTGTCTGCTTGAAGGGGGAGCTAAATGCTTTTTATATTGATCCTTTAACATGCAAATATTAATAACACAATCAATACCAATACTTACCGTTTATAGAGTGCATTTTCATCCACAAATTTTAGGGCTATACAGTTAGAAGTAAAAGGCTTCTGAAAGTTTCAGTGGTGTTTGAGAGCAGGATTTCCATGGCAGCTGGGATTTCAAGGAAGAAGGGAAGAGAAAGGCTGGGCTGCAGAACAGAAGAAAACGTTTGAAAATGGTAGAAAGAAGAAAATGAAGCCAGGAGAACTGGAGCACGTACATATGCAGGAGAGAGGAGAACAGAAAAAAAATTAAGGAAGAATTGTAGAACTTGCTCATGCAACAGGAAAATATGCAATATAGTAGTTTAAGAAAGATAAGAGATGGTAACCTTTCTCATTTGGAGAGAAAAAGTGTTACTTTAATTAGGAGAAACTGATTTTGTTACAATCTTGGCAATACACACACTGTCCAGGTTCATCCCTGCCTGTGTGTGCTCCATGTCTGCTGCTCTTTTCCCTGATGACTCTGAGTGGAGTAATTTGCAGATTTCTGGTCCAGACACAGTCTTTTAATATATGTTTGTACAGCTGCATCACAATGGGGGACTAATTTTGAATGGGGTCTCTGTTTTATATCATAATTGAAATAGTCACTCAATAATGTTGTCACTGTCACTTCTTGGACATAAAAATCCAATGAGATCATAAGGAAATGTAAATTATGTTAATATTATCTATTATAGTAGAAAAAAATTACAGTCCATAGTCTGAATCAAAATTCACCATGTCTATGTAAAATATAATTGTAGTAGTCTCCTGTTTTGTTGCTACAACAAGCAGTTGTAGGAAAGGATTTACTAAAATTTGGAGGATTCTCCTACCCCAGGCTGTGTTTCTCCTCAGGCAGGGCTCCTTTCCTTGATGTGAGTTTGGAGTCCACAGCACAGACAGGGCAGGCCCCTTGAAATCTCTGTTTTATCTGGTTGCCTAGACAAACCCCTGTAAACATCAGTGGAACAACGTGTGGTCTTCAAAAAGCTGGGGACCTTGAGGAAAAGCGAGGTCATCTGGGGACAGGCAGATCCAGTGTAGCCTTACCTGTATGAGCAGACAGAGATTTTTTCACAGATTTGTTTTGCACATTTCTTTTTGAATGCTTCATGCCCTCATAGTCTGTTTTAATTTGTGATATATGGAAAAAATAAACATGTTTTCTGGCAGCAGGTTTTTTTCTTGTTTTCTATATTGCTTTTTGTTGTGACATAAATACATACCAATTAAATATTTATATGCAATGAAAGAAGAATATGAGACTACTTTGACTATACAAAAGTGACAACTCCACTTAATTTTTTTGATTTTCTTTTTTGATAATATGATTTTTTTTTCATTTTGAGGTGATAGCTTTAGAAAGGTGAAAAGCCTAATAAAAAGTAATTAAAAGTACTAGTGAAATTCAAATAATGGTGAAAAAGTTACCATTTACAATATGTGTTGCCATTAAACATGACAAATAGAGGGGTTAAATATTTGTTAGCTGATAAATATTTCAAAGCTTCTTCTTACTGATACAAAATAGCAACATCTACCTTACACAGATTTCTGAAGAAATAATGAAAAAAAATCCCAAAAAATCCCAAAAACAAGAAAACAATCTGGCAGTTCTGGGTCCCTGATAATTCAGAACTCTTTTTTTTTTTGTCCTCCAGCTAATGTTTTAAAATGTTCCCTTTCCTGGCAGTGTTTCAATACAACAAGTTGTTTCAGAAAATTATTATTATTATTACTGCTGTATGTTATTGTTAAAAGTAGTAATATAAAGTTATTACACTACTTCTTTTCCAGATTTAAAATATTATATTATTCTTCTATATCCCTCCTACTATCTATAAAATAATTGCTGTCCATGGGAGATATATAGACAGGTGAACTTGGTCATAGATGAGCAACTAATTAACTTTGAACTCTGTTTTATATCTCTAATGTTTAAGATGAAAATCTCCATTTAGTTTGTGCTAACATGATAGCTCTATAACTTGTACTTAATAAAATAATAAATAAAAATACTCCTCTTAAACTTTAGCTGTGAAAAACTTATATAATTTCATATGTAAAATCTTTGGGTTTGCAATTAAATGATGAAAAAAGTCTGACGTAGTAGCTTTATTAGGCTAACTGGATCTCAAAAATGAATATTAAGTTATTTAGAACTTTTGGTTGAATCCTGTGAAAATCATCCTTGCCTTCATTTTTCTGAGAGAGGAAAAGGAATATAAAGCAATTCTTGTTTACATAATCCAAATTCACACAATCTTAAGTCCTACATAGTCTTTAACATGAGAATGAAGTAATCAGAAAATATGCCTGAGTCAAAACAGGGTAAAATGGTAAAAACAGGGTAGAATAATTAAATTGAATGACAATTTTAATCCTCTGTTACTGTGGCTGGATCTCTGAATGGTAACATCTTATCAAATCTTCAGGGAGCTGCTGAGTCCACTGCACTCTTTCTAAAATGTGACACGTTCTTTCTCTTCTTACTGTATTGCAGCAGACTTTTAGTCTGACATAGGAGTAGGATGGGACTTGGATTGTAGCAAACCCGTAATCTGCCACTGTCTGCTCTGGATCATTGGTGGCAAAATTCTTATTTTTAACAGAAGCACCATGCTTTAAAGATATGAAGGTTAATATCAGGCTATCTGTTCTACATTTGCATCCTACTCATTACCTTAAAGAGGGATAAAACAGGTTTCAAGATGTGAGTTATTTTGTGCATGGAAATTTGCATTCTCTCTGTGAGATTCAGAGTGTGCTTCCACAAGTCCTTACTCCACACATTTCAGTTTATTTTATAATCTTTGTTAATAGTTCCTCTTGGTGAGTGCTACACAGTAGAGGCAAATTTTAAGTCTCTAAATGCCACAGAATAAGAGCCGATAGATATTGTTCAGTCTGTAGAAAATGTTACCTATGTCAGGGTATTCTTAGCTGTCCTGCAAGTTAACCCTTATGTTGTTTACCTTTTCCAGAACCAGAAATTCTTGTTGTAAATAGCAAGCAGTATTTGGTTGAGAGGGCAAACAAAACTCTATTGCTGAACAGGGAAGTTCCTTCTGCTCTCTGAATTAAATTTCATATGCCTATCCAGATAAAAATTGGTTAAGTTAATATAAGATATACTGTACAAAAGTTCCTTGTGAAAGATAACACAAAAGCAAAAGTCCTACAATCTCTACTACAGAATTTCAAATAAAGTAAATAAATTAAATTCCAGGTTCCTCTAAATCCTGTTGTGTCAGGGCACTGAGAGCACTAATATGTGTTAAAGGTGCTGAGAAGCCTCATCTGGGACCTCCCCACAGCCATGGGCTCGGAGCTCTATTGAAGGTCAGCCCCGAGTTCAGAGCTCCTGCTGTAGTTACACTGCAGGAGTGCTGATCACCTGTACAGCCACGGCATGGCTGCGGCTCAGGCAGCTCCTCAGCTTGGATTCACTCCTGGTTTTGTTATGGCTCTGCCTGGTAACTGCTGGCCCTTATCCTTGTCTATTGACTGAGTTCCTGGCCTGACCTCGGATCTGCCTTGTCACTGTGATAGTGCCTTAGGATATGAGTCTTGGTTGGCTTTGTCCACTTCGGGTCTGCCTTGTTCAGGGCTGGGGCTGCTCTCTCAGGTTGTGGGAGCTCTCTTAGCTCATGTTCTCTTAGCAAGGAGCCCTGCTCTTGCTGCCTCCTGATATGTTGCATCTTTATTATAAATCTGAATCCTTAAAGGTTCATCTAATTTGCAGAAGACTGAGACTGCTGCACATAGCCCAGATTCAGTGAGAACTTTCTGTCGGTGTCTTCTTATATTCTGTATTTCTTGTGTGCAGAGCTGATCCATCTCAGTAGCTTCTGATCCTGCAATACTTAGTGCCATGTGGCACAAACTCAGATTTGGTAGGATTTATCACATGTTGCAAAAGAGGATGCTGTAATTCTAGACTTAAACATTCTAATAACTGCACGTGGCTAGATAGTCTTTATCCCCACCACAGTAGTTTCTATCTTTTCTCTGTAGAAGCATCTTGTCACTTCTCTTAACCTATGACATCCTAGCTTGAGTGGGCAAGATGTGTGCTCCCTTCAAGCTGCTCACCTTGCCTGGCTAAAGGGCACTCCAAGAAACAGAATTGCATTGTAGAGGCACGTGAGCATCTGACATCATGTATAAGTACTTAAGCCCTAATGGATTGGAATTCAGTACATGTAGTTAGATATCTTTGCATTTTGTAGCCCAGTGTATCCTGGAGTATTGGTATTAAGAAGATTTTTTTGCTGTTTAATGAGATTTCTTTGTCTCACTGCCCTAGAGAAATCGGTATGGATTCTAATGTCATCCTACTACGTTGGAGTGTCTCAAACACCTACCTAGTAATGAAATGTTTATGAATGTGAAAATATTTAATCCCTTCTTCAGTGTATCACATGACACAGAAACCTCTTTCATCTCCTTGTAAAGAGGGCTAAGTATTCTACTTAAAAAAAATCTAAAAGGATTCTATAGTCCCATTGTTGTCATTAAAAAGTGTTTGTCACCATTGCAAAATTAACTTACAGTTGTATAAAAGAAATATGTTTTCTCCAGCAAGCTAAAAATTGTTACCCGCACTTTTGGAAACTGCCTTGAGGTACAATGGTAACCCAAACAAGGAAGTTCTCATTTAACAAAGGGGTATTTTTGAGAAATTTGTGTGTAGAAATATTAAGGAACTGAAATATTTCAGTGTTTCAATAGTGCATACTAATGTAATCCAAATTTCTGCATACAGTTTTATTTTATTTAAGCAAAAATCAACTCTTCAGTAGTCCTTTTCATATGAAAAGTATTGTGCTTCTGTGATATGAAGTTTTCTGTATTTTAGCTACTGTAATGAACTTGTGTCTAGAACAAATAGTTTAGAAATGGTTTTACTTGGTATCTCTACTATAGGAATGCTCTGCAGAACACAGATTCTAACGGTACTGTATGAAAATCCTACTACATGTTAAGAAATATTGAAATGCATACATTAATAAATATTAAATATCCTAAATCTTATCACACTCTGATATCCAATCTATTGAGCATGTCAATGGGACCTGGGTGGACTTGGGCACTTCCTTCAGCCAGGAGCTCCAGAGATCATATTTCAGGCAGTTTACAAAGAGGGAAGTAAATTAGGTAGATGTTGATAATAGATTTTTCTCAACCTTGTGCATATTTCAGATCACTATCTCCTGTGTGGCTTTTGACAATATACTCATCTGATAGGCACAAATTCATTGCCTGATGTGACATTGAACCAGTGGCCTTGGAATACTTTTGAATCTGTATCCATTGCTTTAATAGAAATGCATCATTTTTACCTGATAGGAATGTTGGGAGAGTCACTCTTTTTATGGTATTCCCAAGTGAATAAAAGTTCTGCTTAGGAAGTGTATTACCCTATCCAAACAAATTCTAGCATCTTATGTAAAATGATTTCTTTTCCTTCCAGGCAAAATTTAAATTTAAAAAGCATAAGGAGACCGTAATAATGAAAATAAATGCAGACTTTTCTGTCAATTGAATCAACATCTTAAAAAGATGTAGAGTTTCTTTAAGCTGTAAAGTTTAGATACCAATTATCTATCTTAAAAATGGTTATGGTGATAGTAATATAACACCCAATAGTTGTCACATTAAACACATTAAAGTAATGAGCCAATCATTTCAGACTTATTTCAACAAACCCGTATGGATGAATTTCCACTTACACCTGGTGAAGTATGGATTGAACAGATACCGAGAACTTTTACACCTTTTACACAAAGGACAGGCATGGGAAAAAGCACAACTTTGCTGGGGTGGAAGTCTCATGCCTACTTTTCTCATATTTGACCACATGGTTTAAAATAATGGTTTTATTACTATGTCCAGCTGCAAAGAAGGAGCAGCTCACATCCCTCCTTCTACTTGGGCCTGCATGCCAGCAATAGCGTAAGTATTTAGTAATGTTGTATGAGCTTGTCCCAGTTTGTGAATATTTACAAAAAGCGGTTTTATTTCCTGGATGACCATAGTAACTTAGTTGACCCACAGATAGAAGTTTCCACTTTCCTTTAACTTATGCCTCATTTGATCTTACAGCCTTCATACAGTAGAATATTTTTTTTCTTCATGGCTGCTCGACAAAAGGAAATGTTTCTTCAAACTGGTGAAATTCTGGAACTTCCTTTCTTAAACAGAGGCAGACAGCAGATGGAAACTTTAAGATATTTGAAGAAGAACCTCCAAGCTTCGACTACTAAACAGATACAGATGCTCCAAAATGTTATTTTGTATGGTTAAAAATAGAAGTGTTCCTATCTTAAAGCTGTTCAAAATCATGCCTGAACCAAAGGAACCTCATTAAGCTTGAAGATAATTGACTGTGGTCTGTGGATAGCCTTGGTGTTATGGTATCTGCTTACATCAGTACTGAGTTCACCCACAGCGTGTTTGGAGTGATGAGGACTATAAAAAGTTATTGTACATTAAATGCTACATTATGTCAATATCATACTGCTATAGCTTGTAAATTCACATTGATCTGTATAATAAAAGATGTTTACAACACTAATGAAGTCAATCAAGTAGATGTTTGCTGATACATAAAAAAGTAACAAGCCATCTTGCTGGGCATTTGATTTCCAGGAGATAATCCCAGACAGTACTCTGAAGATTAGAGAGAGAGAGGAGATAAGAAGCTGTGGCAGGCTGGCAATATCTGCCTGAAACACCATCCCCTGCTAGCAGGTGTTGGTGCCGCTGGGAAGCTGTTGCATGGATTTTGCTAACACACTGAGCAGATGGCTTATAAAAAAAATGGGTGGTGCTTTTTGAAGCAAAAATTATGTATGGCCTGAGTATTGTAGCAAGAATCCTAAGGGAATATAAAGTATGGGGATGGAAGTTGAGCTGAACCTTGTTTCTTCAAACATTTCTAGGCTGACACTAGGAAATGGATAGTTTATGACAGCATAGATTATGTTTGGACATGGCTTTATAGCAAGTGGGAAAATGCAGCTGTTTAGAAATGTGTAATTATTTACTTAGCAAATATATTCTAAGATGAATGTTGTGCAAACAGAAGAAAACACACTTTTATAGCTATTAGTTAATAGGAATAGCTATTATATATATATACTATATGCTGATTCTGTTTCAAAGCTTTTGAACTTCATGATTGTCACATTCAATGTTTTGAAGCTCTTTTTGGCATTTTCCAGTACTAACAGTTGCACAATGATAGAGCCTGTTTCAACAGCAGAGGTAAAAATGCAACTTCAAGTTTTCTGGACATCAGACAGTGCATCCTACTGCAGCTCTGTAAGCTGGGGGTTGAGTGAGCAGGAGAAATAGGTCTGCATTTCCAAGTCTATTTTGTGACTTTGTTCAAATACCAGTGTTCTTTAGAGAATTTAATTATCCTCTTTGTAATTTGAGGACATTGTATTTACTAACTTGGAGATGGATTACATATACAGAATTACAGTGCTCATAATTATTCAGAGAATACATTTGTAGTAACAGGAAGGGTGAAATAGGAACTGTCTTCAAATAAATCATCAATCTTTCTCTCAAAAATAGAACTGATCTGATTGCCCTCACGATTATTCAACTGTAACAATTAAAATTCATAAATGAATCCAGAACTTCTGTATGGAAAAATCGGAAAAACCCAAGAAAATTCTTAGAAATATGTAGATTTCTGAGAAAGCACTTTCTTCCTGATCTCTGGCTTTCTCCTTCCTGTTTGTTCATTTGTGAAATTCATAAGATAATTTTCATGCCATATAAAAGGTATTTTTATTACTAGTTCTATTTACAATAATTATCTAGGCACATCTGTTCTCGAGTGCATCAATATTCGGTATTTAAACTAGCTCCATATTAAAAATATAACTCTATTTAATGCTCCTAATTAAGCAGCTGTGTATTTAATACCCTGCTTTGGTTCCTTACTACATTTTGTTAGCTTTAATATTTCAACATGGAGGTAGCGAGTACCATTTTCTCTCAGAGTGATTCAGAATGCAGATCGCATTAAAAAAAAAAATTTGATCTGCTTCTGGGAAACAACAACTAAAAGCACATTCAGGAAGAGATTAATGCCTCCTGCCTCCCAGGAATGGAGATGAGAAAAAGTGTTTCTGCTGTGAGGCTCTGGCCTTTGCTGGGAAGATGTGTCACAGGTTGTGCTCTCCCAGCTGACAACAGCACCCATTGGCACCAGCCCTCTGAAAAGAGGAAGCATTGGCTCTACCTGGGAGGATTTTCCTAAAATCCTCCCAGGAGACGAGCAGGCCACAGCTCTATTCCCAAACTTCAGGTTTGCCTGTGAGTTACAAAACAACATCTGGGTGCAATCTCTCATCACAAACTCCTGCTTGTGGTTTGCTGCTCTTCCCAATCCATAACGTACTTAGCTCAGCAGAGGTGTGCACATCGCTCGGGGTGGAGAGGCCTGGTTTGGGCTATGGAATGTGGACACACCGCTAGAACAGAGCAGGCAGGGCCTGCTATGAGCCCAACCCAAGCTTTGACCCAGAGATCACATGCAGTGCATGTCAGCCTTGGAAATAGTTTCATCTGCAGTCAGTGGCAGCATTCCAAATGACTAACGGAAAGAGAATCAAACCCTTCCCCAGGAGCATCCTGGAACACAGCTTTGGCAAAGCTGGGAGAACAGCGATGAGCTTGGGTCCCATTGCTTTAACAAGGGCTTTCTACCACTAAAATTTAGACCTGTTACTACGAACACTTACCCACACAAACAAGCATGGGAGCTTCTATATGTTTATGGCCAAAAATTATATCTCTCCTTCTTTTTTTTCTTTTGTTGTTTTTTTTTGACAAGCCCAACAAAGGTTTTAGTGGCAAATAAATCGTAATTTCTGCGTATCAGTCAAAACCACAATATAATCTGTCATCCAACCCAATAAAAACTACCATGTCTGTGAAAAGTAAATTCTTCAACTTTTCAAGCTACGAATTGATACCACCCATGAGAAAGCAGTCTGATATCTCTCTAGGATTTCCTAAAGGATTTCTCATGCGGTTTTCTGTCCTTAACAATCATTCTAGCATTTGCAAGAAATCCACAATCTGTTCCTATTAAAGTATCAGCTTACTTCAAAAGATGTTAAAATAGAGTAAAAAAACTCAATGCTGATCAAATTGGAATTAAATTTTCATTTTCATTTAACACTGCCAACTTTTTTTCCGTTCTTTCTGACCAAGAAATAGAAAACTTGAAACTAAGCCTACTGAATATATTTATTTCTAACTGTCTTAAAAAGGTAGCTGTAGACATTCTCACGAAAGGCCTTATTTCAGCCAAGAGATTGTGCAGAAAAAGACTAGACTGGAAATGATTTTAAAGGTATGTAGTACTGAGGAACGTGTGATGCAGGCATGTAATAGTATGAACAAAGTAAGATAATTAACTAATAAATCAGAAGAAGTCAAGAAAAGATTACAACTAGTTCAATGGCAAACATAATGGAGACAAAATCAAATGCCATAGTGACTTCAACGTGTGAATTGGGATCCTGACCTTGATAAACACAGAGGATACTACATAATCTGCTGAGATAATTGACTAAATTTCAGCTGGGCTGTTATTACTTATTCTTTAGGTATTCTTTCTTATGAAACATTTTATTCTTTTGATAAAGTCCTTAAAAAAATAATTTGACAAGCGTTTCTCTATTTTTTCAATCTTTATTGCATTTATCTGATTAGGTCACGTGCCTTCATGTGAGGATGCAAAGTATATCAGGAAAAGCCTGAAATGGCTCTTTCAGAGCGGCAAACTGCGTTTGTGCACACGGGAGGAAAAGATTTGGCTACGCGTCCAAAGGAGAAGAGGAAAAAGCCCTGGGACTCGTGGATCGGGCAGGTGCCGGGCTGTGCGCAGGGAACCGCCGGCAGCTCCGGGCCCGCGGGCGCCTCCACCCGCCGGGCCCCGCGGGCGCTCGGGGAGGCTCCCC